>NW_025906957.1:31347-62696 GCF_018835915.1 Vigna umbellata
CATGTGATATGCTTGCTACTAATGATAATTCACTGATTTTATGATGTCTTTCAAAAATCTGAACATATCTACCTTCGTCTGAACATAAATCTGGACTTCAAAACCTTCAAAATGGATCACAAGTATCTACCTTCCCCTTAAACAATAGAGTACAAAATAATTACCGAGGAACTCGCGTACTCATTTTATTGTACAAAGAAATACCTTTAATCTATATACTTTCAATTCAAACGGAATGAATAGTATGGTTTGACTCTACGAAGATATTTTGTCTAATGAAATCATCACTGATTGAGAAACAAGTAGGAGGATACAAGAAACCCCGAGCAGAACCGTGAGCTTGCCAGCAGAATTTGTCAACATGTGAGAGATTTGACTCTGTGAGCTTACCGTCAAAATAATCTTAGATCGACAAGGTCCACCAATGTCCACTGGATAGATAAGAAAAGTTTCCCCAGATGGAAAAACAAGATTTATAAATCCAGCGAGAGAACATGTGATTCCCCAAGCTTCCAGGAAGGCCTAAAAAGATAAATAAATAGACAAAGTCATGGGGACATTCCTAATCCTACCCAGTCCTTTCAGACAAATTATCATACATTTCATGGGCTGTTATGAAATCTACGATAAACAGTTTCAAGCAAAAGAATCATCTAAATAAACATTATTAAGCAAATCGGTCATTGTGAAGTTACACAAATAGAAGGAAGCAATTACCTCAGTGTCATTGTGAAGACCATCCCCTTTAGCACCATAATCACCGACATAAAGAACCCATTTCGATCTAGTTCGTGCTCTTCTCCACCTGGAACGTGGGTGCTGGATCACAGAATCAAACCCTTCTGCACGAGTGAGATATGGAGTGACAAGTACATTTACATGAATGAAGATAATCACAAATGCCCAACTGAAACAATATCTGAGGTTCTTCATTTTCTTTCAGATTCCGACCATCCACAGGTTTCGTGACAGAATCTTAGGTTGCTGGTTCAGCAGGAACAACTACTAAAAGAGTATCACGTGACAGAAACACCATTTGAAAACACTGCACATTACTACCACAACGTCAGTGGCGATGTTTCTATTCTATTCATCAAACCATAACCGAACCTAATTGCAATTTACATCTGCATGCAATTCAATTTTTCTCAATAAATGTCACATTCATGGCGCAAAATTAAACTATTTTAGCATAGAATTTATCTCTTGTTAATCTAATACTTTCAAGACCCAAAATTTCCTTTTCTCGTACCCTTCTTTCCTTACTACAAGAACTGCATCCCAATGATAAAGAATTTCGTGCTATGTCGTTTTTTTCACTCTCTTTCTCTTGTTTTTTCTTGCTCTGCCCAGGTTGCTAAATTAGTAAATGGTAGACTATGAAGGCAGTGAGCTCCTCGGCAAAATCCAGCGACGCTTGCGCGGCCTTGGAGACGTAGCCGGTGAAATCGACGAAAAAAGAGGTCACGGAATCGGCGTTGAAAGGGTGCGGCCAGAAGGACTGAGTGAAGGAATTGGGAACAGAGCGTAGAATCTCAAAAATTAAAAAAATATAATTCACACACGTTTTTAATGCCACATAAATTAAAACTACACCGTCAGCATGCCACGTAATACTTTCCTTAACGGCGTTTATTCAATTTGACGACAGACCCCTAATTGCTCAAATTTTACAAAAATAAGGATCCAATTGAGACGCCGAAAAGAAAAGGGACCTATTTGAGATTCACGCCGAAAATAGGGACCTACCGAGACATTAAACCTATTGAAAACTATGTGTGGAATTAATCTCCCTTGTGTTGAATATACACATAGGGTTATCTATTTATAATAGAAGAAATATGAGCTAAGACCAAAATACAAATAAGAAATAATAACAAACTAACTAAATATAAAAGATAAATATAAAATAAAGATAATATATCTAACAACTTGGAGTAGAGGTAAGGGGAGATAGCCTTCAATGCCTATGTTTGAGAAACTATATGTGAGTGCATGTCTCATTTTTTTGGTGTGTGTGTCATGAAGGTGATTGTATGTATCATGTAAGTCATGTTAATTGTTTTAACTGTTGTAATATATTAATATTATATTGCAAAAGTAAATTCTTAACGTTGGCTTTGGAAGTTTTAGAACATTAATAATTTTTATTAGTTGGAACCGTTAATTGTTTTAAAGAGGTGCAATGTTCAAACTTTTTAAGAGCAACAATCAAAATGTTTAAGTGTTCCAACGTTAAAATATTTATTGCCTTTAATGATTTTATTCTCCCCTAGCTCTATAAATAGAGCGCTCTTCCTCCATTCCAAGACACACCAAAAATCAGTTTTCTCATTCTCCTCTCTTCTTACTTTCATCTTCTTTTTCTCTTCTAAAATATTTTGGGTTTATTTTATACTCTTTTTAGATATCCTTGCTAGTTCTGAGATCCTCAAAAATATTCTAGGAAGTTCCTGTTGTATCCTGCGTGACTTGCACAATACACCGTGGATAAGTCCTTAAGGACAATGATTCTACACGCCTCAGGAAATATTGTTCGTGGTTATGTCAGCTTTTATATTGGTACACGCAATGAGATTGTCACTATAACTAAATTGTTTCTAGGGTCAAACTTTGACATGAAAGACATGAGTGAAGCCAATGTGTTTTTAGGTATTAGAATCATAAGGAAGGGAGATAGTATATTACTATCCCAAGAACAATATATTGAGAAACTTCTTAAGAAGTTTAGGTTTTATGACCTCACCAGTGAGTACCCCTTACGATTCTAATTCCAAATTAATGAAAAAATATAGGAGAATCATTATCTCAGTCTTAGTATGCCTAGATAATTGGGAGCTTACTACACTTGATGAGTTTTTTCTAGACCCGATACTGCTTATGCAGTAGGTAGACTAAGTAGGTACACTCAATGTCCAAATCAAGAACATTCGGATGCACTTGCTAGGCTTATGAGATACTTAAAAGGTTCAATGGATTATGCCATCGAATATAGTGGATTTCCCGCTATACAAGAAGGGTACAGTGATGCTAACTGGATCTCTGATTCAGATGAGACAAAATCCATTAGTGATTATGTATTCACACTTGGGGGTGGTGCGATTACATGGAGATCAACCAGACAAACAATTATTGCAAGATCAACAATGGAATCTGAGTTTGTTGCTCTTGAGATGGCTGGTAGTGAGGTTGAGTGGTTGAAAAACTTCTTAGCAAACATTCTACTAGAAATGAAACCAACCCCATCGGTGTTAATACATTATGATTGTCAATCGGTAATAGCTATAGCTAAAAACAAGAATTATAATGGAAAGAATAGAGACACAATTTGGTGAAGCAGCTGCTAAAGAACTATTTCCATTGACTATGTGAAGTCAGAACAAAATCTAGCAGATCCTCTAACAAAACCCCTGGGAAGACAAATGATATTAGAAACATCGAGGGGAATGAGACTTAAGCCACTTGCAAACAAACAAGTGATGGTAACCCAACCTTTGTGATTGGAGATCCCATGAATAAGGATCATATAGATAAAAACAAGTAACTTGTTAGTTATGATAGCACTAAATTGATTTTAATCAATTATGTCCATTCCTATGGGGTGTGTGTGTGTAAGTGCTAGAGACTGCATTATTGAGAGGCTAAACTTTGTTATTAAAATTCTATGTGGTGAAAGAATTTTAATTTAAACAAAATTTTTAATGATTTTCATATCCCTTATGGGTGGTGTATGATTTGTAGCAGACACTTGATGAAATCACCTATATGAGTGTCGAGTGGGGCCGCTTACATGAGATCTTGGCATGACCTCTAAAGTACTCATGAATACCGGGAAAGGATTGTGGGGGTGTATTGTGATTGATAAACCTCTAACACACGTCAAATGTCTTTGATTAATATAGCTTGTTATACCAACTACACTGTGTGTTAAGTATCTCAATCTAAGACTGGTTCATATAGCTTGCTATACCAGCTCTGATGCATTACATCCTATGAGACCCAGGATAAAAGTTTCTTATCTTTCTTTTAATGTTTGAATTAAAGACATTTTGTTCTTTGCAACTTTTGCAATATGTGGGGGATTGTTGTAATATATTAATATTATATTGCAAAAGTAAATTCTGAAGGTTGGCTTTGGAAGTTTTAGAACATTAATAATTTTTATTAGTTGGCAACGTTAATTGTTTTAAGAGGTGGAACGTTCAAACTTTATAAGAGCAACAATCAAAATGTTTTAAGTGTTCCAACGTTAAAATATTTATTGCCTTTATTTTCTTTTAATGACTTTATTCTCCCCTAGCTTTATATATAGAGAGCTCTTCCTCCATTCCAAGACACACCAAAAATCAGTTTTCTCATTCTCCTCTCTTCACACTTTCATCTTCTTTTCCTCTTCTAAAATATTCTAGGTTTATTTTATACTCTTTTTAGAGATCCTTGCTAGTTCTGAGATCCTCAGAAATATTCTGTGAAGTTCCTGTTGTATCCTGGGGGACTTGCGCAATACACCGCGAATAAGTCCTTAAGAACAATGAATCTACACGCCTCAGGAAATATTGTTCGTGATTATGTCAGCTTTTATACAACATTAACCAAATTTCATTATGTTGCATGTGTTTTTGTTGAGTTATGTTCATCCTTGTATTAGTAAATTATTATGAAAGGTTTTAAGTTTTTATGGTTAGTATAACATGTGCTATGGAGTTGTCGGGTTGTGTATGTGTAATGTCATGTTGATATATGCCTAGACTATATTGTTAATAGATTATGTTGAGTTCTTTAGGATTGATTTACATGAGGCTATGGTGTTCATGGGATGGTTGAATTATATGTCTTACTATAGTTGATTCCCATGCATCCTATATTCCTATAATGATATTTTATGACTGGATTGACGTGCAAATGACATGTTGTGATGATTTAATATTTTACGGAATGTCCTCAATGTTTAGGGTGAATATTTCAAGGTTGGACGAGTTGTGGCAAAGTTTTCTATGGTGTTTGGCCGAGCTTGTCAGGTTGTTCAGGATTGAGAGGTTCCAGACCTTGGTTTTGCGATTCTAAGGCTTAGATTTGGACGTTTGAGGGTTATTTTGGGGGGGGGGGGGGGGAGGGGGGGGGGGGGGTTGATGCTGGCTGACCCCCTAGTGATGTTGACTTAACAATTTGAGGTGTTGGTTGGGCATTTTATGGTTTGGTTGAGTTATTTATTCGAGCTTTTTGAGACCTCGGCTTCGAGGTTCTGGAACTCGAATTTAGACGCTTTTAGAGTCATTTTGGGGGTTCTTGATGCTGACCGACCTCCTAGTGATGTTGGCTAAAATTATATCTCTTAATATTTCTTATAATCTCTTTGTTAAAAATATATAAAATATAGTTTCTTTCTTCTTTGTTTCTTCGTAGAATCAAACCTTCAATACTTGAATAATAACTTGATTAATCTCATGTTCAATTAAGATATTATAAGAAGTTGTTTGTCCTTAGTGTTTTTGGATTAATATGATATGCTTTGTATATAAGTATGTAATCTCAACTAAATTGGTCATTGTATTTATTTTTCAAAAATGAAAAAATATATTCATATTTCACCTTATATGACAATGAATATTCAAGTATTTGTTACATAACTTTGTCTAATAATTATAAACAAATTATTATTTTTTATCTAGCATTTAAAAGTGAGATAGATGCTTCATTGATGGAAGAAGATGTTTGTCTATTAGAAGAATCTTCTTCTTTTGAGATTCTTCTAATTAAGAAACCAGGCTCCTTAGGTTCAGGTAAAACATTCTTGCTGGTCAACATAACAACAACCAATGTCATGTTTGGCCTATCATTTGGATGATGTTGTAGACATAAAAGGCCAATTTGAATACATCGTACAACTTCAAACACATCATATGAGTTTTCCAAACAAGCATCGATTAATTGCTCTGGAGTACCCTCTTTCCATAAACTCCATGCCTACAATAAATTAATACAATTATTAAATGAGATTAAATAACATAGTTGATGAATCTTTTGAGAGAGAATAATTGGAGAGATAAAAAACTAATGAGAAACGAATAAACCCACATAAGAAATTGACACCACTTCTAACCCAAAATCTTAGAGTAATGGATTTATGGGTCTTCCTTGTATGTGTTCAACTTTCTCATTTAGACTTACTTATATTCTCAACCAGGTTTATTTTATATTTATGATACTTACATGGTCAATAAGGTTATGATTGTTGTCTTGTAAGGTAAATGCTCTATTTTTCTTCCCACTAAGAATTTCTAGTAATAATACTCCAAAGCTGAACACATCCGATTTCGTAGAGAACAAGCCATCAATGGCATACTCAGGTGCCATGTAACCACTAAAAAGACCAATACAAAATTAATTTCATATACAATTAATCATTTAACATTAATATTAAGAAACTTACTGGGTTCCAACTATGATGCTTCTACTTCCTTCAACTTGATCACTTCCACATATTCTCGCAAGACCAAAATCAGAAATTTTAGGATTCATATCATTATCTAATAAAATATTAGATAATTTGAGATCTCTGTGTATGATTCTTAATCTAGAATCCTGATGAAGATAAAGAAGTCCCCGAGCAATTGCATTCAAAATGCTAAAGCGCATTTGCCAATCTAAAAACTTACTTTGATATGTATCTGTCAAGATTGTTCAAGAAATTCGTTAGTGTTTTCTTTTCAAAGTAACCCTTAAAACAAATAAATCTTTATTGCCATAAAATAAAATAATAAGAATTAGAATTCTTACCAAAAATAATTAAGTCAAGACTTTTGTTGGGCATGTATTCATAAAGAAGCATCTTCTCTTCTTGTTCAATACAATAACCAATAACCTTAACAAGATTTCTATGTTGAAGTTTGGCACACAATATGACTTCATTTCTAAATTCTTTCAATCCTTGTCCTGAACTTCGTGAAAGTCTTTTGATTGCAATTTCTTGTCCATCTACTAATGTACCATAAATTTTAAAATTAAAAGAAATTTGACAATGAGATTCATGAGTTTAATTTAACTATATATTAATAATAGAAAGCTTCAACAATTACCTTGTATACAGGTCCAAAACCACCCTCACCAAGCTTATTCTCAATTGAAAAGTTATTAGTGACTTTAACCAATGTAGCAAGATCAAAGAAAGGAAGCTCCAAATCTTCTTGTTTTCCTTCATTTTTATCCACCGTTGCCATTTTTGTTTTCATTTTCCCTTGAATTTATTAAACGAGATCAATCCTTATGTCAAAATAAAATCAAAACTTTTATTAAAAGTTATAATCACATGAAGAACTCATTTAAATCCATGCACCAACATTTAGGCTTCAACTCTCCTGGTTTTTAAATGCAAGTCTCAAAATTCTTAAAATTTACAACTAGTTTTTAGTTCTTAAACTACTAGTTAGTTTAAGGTAATTTTTGTTTTAAAAACTAATTTCTATTTTCTAGTTTTAGTTTCCAAATAAATTAGTTCAAAACTTCATTTCATGATAAAATTAATTTTAAAGGTAGGTTTCTAATGTTGATTAGTAATTGTAATGAGTAGTGTCCATGTATATTGATAGTAATACAATAAAGATATTGATAATAGTAATGAGTGTAGTAAGTATTTTGTGATGGGTGGAGTGGAGTAATGACAATAGTAATGATTCTAGTAATATAATAATGATCTTGGTGGTGACAAGTGATAATAATAGTAGCAATGATTTGGTGATAATAATTATAATTATAACGACAATGGTGAAGAGAAAGAAAAAGATGACTGATTTTCTTAACACTAAAAGCTTAATTTTCAATTAATTATTTAATTTTGGGTTAATATAAAAAATTAAAATTTAGTTGGAAAAAAAACTATTTACCTCCATTATTTTGAAAAAGAAAATGCATGCATTTCAAAACAAAAAACTTACCACCATCCCATATCCTAATTATTTACTTAAACATATTGTGATATGCGAGGGGCTCAATTTACCATATGTAATAAATTCTAATTAATCAAGTTCATTGTATAACAAGGAGAGAAACACACCAAAAGTCCTTAAATAAGCAAGTTCACTTAGTGTTTATCTACAATTAGTATTAGGATAATGATACTTTAACAACATTTTTTTTACAACATTTTAACATCAATCTACGTGTCATTCTATGATTGGTCCATGTTAATGTTTATGATTATTATTATTGATTCTGAAGTAATTTTGGACCAATCACAGAATAACATATAGATGATGTTAAAATGTTGTCAAAGTATCATTATCCTTAGTATTAGTTTCAATATCCGTAAGAAAAGTATAATAAAGAAAGGTATATGTGAGTAATATCAAGAAATTTACCTTTATATCTTCGTTTGGTCATGTAAATGCAGAATGTTGATAGCAACAGAAACACCAACGATGCGACGGCTGAAGCCACCGCGATTACCTTTTTCCTCCGCCCGTGTTTACCGTCTGCATATAAAACAGGTTCACGAAGAAACTAAGCACCAAATGATTCAACAATTGTTAGCAAAAACAATGTGATTCCACAATAATATAAAGCCCACCAAATTAATATCGTACTAAACATAAAAGGTTATTGATACGTTTAACCAAAGTTAAAATAAATTCAATACAATATTAATTTAAATTAATATCCATTTTAGATTGAAATATTTTCAATTAAATTTTTATCGGTTACTTTACTAAGTATTTAAAGTTTTTCAATTGAGTTTTATTTAGTAATTGCATGTGTCTGTGTGTTAAGAAATACGAAATTTTACTGTTAAAAATAAAAAAGTTATTACTGATAACATAAAACAACATATCATTTTAATCTATTTTAACTGAAAATGTGTTGAGTAACACCAGAATATGGCACAATCGCCTATATTAATAGTGATTGCAATTAGCTCACAATAACGTGAAAATAATTGAAAAATATTATAATTTAATCATCCAACTTATTTTCAATAAAACTAATAAAAAATATTTATTATTTTATTTTAATGTCAATGCAATTTCATATTAACCCTATTTAGGATAAAAATGAACATATATTACAATGAAATTCTCAAATAATAATTAATCTATAATGATAAATTTAAATATTAATTTATAAATTAAAAATTATTAATAATTAAAATAATTTTTATTATAAATTGACACTTAAGTTAGTTATTAATATTAATTATCAAAATTTTAACTATTTAAAATAATTATCTTTAATTAAGTACTTGATTTAGTTCCTACTTAGAATTTTTATTATAGTGATAAAAAAAAGTAAAAGATAAACTATTATAATATAAAGATTTTAATTACTAAAAGGATTAAATATATTTTTACCCTTTTAAATTAATCCTTCTTCAAATCTTTATATTAAAGAAACTTAATAAAATTTAGTTAAAAAGAAAATTTACATATTTCTAAATTTAAAAAATTAAATTAAGTAAAAATTTAAAAAACAAAAGATTAATTTCAATTTTTACAAGGAAGAAGTTTAACCCTGTTATAAATTGAATTAAAAATAATGAAATTAAGAAGAATATAAAGTTGAAAAGACAGAGGTACATGTACCTGTATCGGAAGTGGCAATTCGAACATACAAATCTTGTCCACTTTCTATAAGTCTGAGATCAGAAAGATCCGCAAACCAAATAGAGCAGCCAGAACCTCCTCCTCTGGTGTCCAAATTCGAATAAGCAGTGCAAGAACAATTCGCCAAACACCTATTCCTACATTCCTCAAGCGTCATACTTCCATTCACCCAAGAACCTGTGCTGTTGGGCAATTTCATAGTCGCAAATCTGCGAAACCCATCTCTGTCTTTCACCCCACACTTCCACTCTGCACTCCGCACACACCCTTCTCTCCAATCCATGGCATTCCACCGCCGAGACGATTTCGGGACGAAGCCATCCAAGCACTGGCAAATGGGTGATCCTGCAATGGCACACTTTCCGTTGGGTCCACAAGTGTTGTAGACGTCGCAACTGTCTATCGGGAGGGACTGGTAAATGGTCCAAGCTTTGGCCTCCGGAATCCACGTAACACGGTGGCGAAGATAAAGGGTTTGGTTCATGACGATTATGGAGATGACGGAAGCGTTTTTGAGGGTGTATCTGAAATACACTTGGTCTTTGTCGTTGACGAAAACGTAATCGTAGAGTGGGTTGTTCCTGGGACCGTATACCCCACTGAACATGTTCCCAGTGTAGGGTCCTGTCCTAAAGTACTCCGTTTCACCCTTCCTCATCACGATGTCAGGGTTGCTTCCTAACTCCACTCCCCATGTGAAGTCCCCTGAAGATGGATCATCCCATGCTTTCCAAGCTGTTAGTTTCCTGTTAAGACCACTTTTTAAGTCCCACCCCAGCTTCATCCCTGTTCATATTATCACAACAAACCTAAAATCATCCTACTGCCAAATTTCCAAATTTAGATTGTGTTTTCTTTTATGTTATCCATTTTTATATATTTTTTTCATAAAAAAAAACTGATATTAAAGAAAGACAATATCAAAAATTCATAAGAAAAATTAAATTATATTTGTAAATTTTGATTTTTTTAGAAAGATATTTTAAGATTAATTTAACTCCACGTTGTAAAATAAGATTTGTATTTATTTATATATTAATTTTATATCTAATCAATTAAGATTTTTAATAATTTAAAAGAGTTTAACTCAACTTTGATCTGATCATAATTTTCAACTGAACTATCTTGACAAATCATTTTAAAGCATAATTTTCATCTTATATACATCTTATATTAAAGATTGAAATTTGAATTCTCTATTAAATTTTTGGTCATACTTATATTTAAGGTTTGAAATTTAATTCTTTATTAAGTTTTTGGTCTTTTATTTAACTTACATCAAAGTCTTGAAATTTGATTTTTTTCATTAAATTTTTGGTTTTATATATAACTTTGATATTAAAGTTTGAAAATTTGAATTTTTGATATTGTTATTTTTTCAAAACATACTACCAATACACTAAAAGTCTTTAAAATATACTATCAATACAATAAAAGAATAACACACAAAATTCTGTAATGATCTTGACTCAAGATGCATTAAAGAATTTAATTCATAAAGTTTGTTTTGAAGGAGTTTAACAAACGAAACTACACTACAATTTCTACACTTCTTTCAATTATGTAGCACCAGAAATCATTTTAAAATATAATTTTCATCTTATTATGTTATTTACAACTTAAGAATTGTGTTTTCCTAGCACTATATAAAAAAATAGTTTATTTATTTTCTTTTAAATAACTGTTATTAAAACCTAATATTCTCTCAAACTTGTAATGTTTTATCTGTTTTTTTGACATCTCATTTGTCCTCACTTTAATTAACTTTAAATTCAAATTTGTTAAATAATATTTCAATCTTAAAATAAAGCGAGATGAAAAAAATGGATATATGTTGAAAAATATATTAAATTTAAAATTAGTGTATATCATTACAACAGTTATTTTAAATTAATGAAATAAAATAATATGATAAAAATACGGACACGTTAATGATTGAGTTTATGCTAATAAAGTATAATTGAATTAATCTAAGGAGATATATTAAGAAATAATAAAGATTTTGAAAATTCTATGTTTTGTTTACTTGAATTGATTTAGAAGAGTGATATGAATTTGAAGATAAATTTTGTTGTTATTTATTTGAGTAAATTTGAAAATAATAAAAAATAAATTTGAAAATAAATTTATCAAATCCTATACTAATTATCATAAACTTGTTTTCAAATCTATTTTTACTTACTTTCAACTTTATTTAAATAAATAACAAAAATTTATTTTCAAATCTATTCGATTATTCTATTTTAAATCTATTTAAATCAACAAAAGATAAAATAAATTCGGTTTAAATTTTTCCCATACAATAATAACAGATTAATTCTGTATGTTGTTATTTCATTTCACCCTCCTACCTGGTAACAGCTTGTCACAAGGAAAGTCAAAGCTCTGCCACAGAAAAACAGTCTCTTCATTTGCATCTGTTAGAACCAAGTTTCCAGAATCTAAAAGCTGCACAATTGGATTCGGAACCTTCTTCGTTGCATTTGCAGACCAAACAAGAGTCTCGTTCTGGCTGAAAAGTACGAGGTTTCCTTCTTGGCTTACGACCAACTTGTTTGTTCTTGAATTATTGATGTTGTTGTGTGTGAGTGGATTGTCGCGGTTGGCCACCCAAACCACTGTTCTGACAGCGATGTTTTTGTACCAGATTCCGATGTAGCGGTTATTGGAACTCCCTGGACTGAAGAAACCCAACTCGAAGGTTCCGTCCCTGGAAACCAAGGTGGTGCCGTTGTCGGAGAGTGGCTCGAGCTGGGTGATGGTCACAGCTGCACTGCAAATCTGAGAAAAGAGTAATAAAAGGTTGCAGATAAGAGCAATGGCCATTTCTCTGCACACTGCGAAATTGTAAAGAATAGAATGATAATGTGCTACAATAACTGTTCGGTGTTGACTCTGCTACTTTGTCTGTTACGCCACTTTACAAACCGCGCCGCCATGTGTGACCTGTTGTTTTGCGGAAACTATTGAATAAGATCTGTATATTTTCAGTTATCCGTTGAATATTGATTGATGACAGCTACCCAACATTTGAATATTATTGTGAGAGTTGAATCACTATTCTAGATAACCTTTATTTTCGGTCCTTAAAATATAAATATAAATATAAATATTTAGGTTTAATCCTTTTCGACATCCCTATTTATGTACCAATGTCTCAATTGGGTCCTCGTTTTTTAAAATGTATCAAAATGGTCCCTAATTTTGGACGACCGTTCGTTCCACACTGGAATACCGTTCGTTCGGTGGTCGACGAGCGTTCGTTCGCTGATGGACGAGCGCTCGTTCGCTGGTGGACGAGCGTTCGTTCGTCATCTCAGCATCCACTCATCAATTTTTTTAACGCCGTCCAGCCAACTTAACGGAAAGGACTCAATTGATATTAATTTTCAAAATTAAGGACCATTTTGATACACTTTAAAAAACGAGGACCCAATTGAGACATTCGTACATAAATAGGGATGTCGAAAAGGATTAAACCAAATATTTATAACACGTCTTCTATTTGCTTCATTACATGCACATAATAATTTAAGTCAAAGTTCTGCGTAATTAAAATCTTATGAGTTTATTTCTTATTGCAGAGAATTTTTTTTACATTTACTAAGAAGATCTCATGAAATAGAAGTCAATATATTTTTTTTTAAAGACACTCTATAAGGTGTTTCACGCCAATATATATTATGACATAATTCATGAATTTAGAAAGATTATTTGTCTTGTATAATCTATGTTTTACTTTACTTTAGTTGAAAGTTCTCTAATCGAGGCTTACTGTTAGCTATCATAATGTTATTTAAAGAATAGATAAGTATTTAATTTCATGTGGAGTGTATTTAATATATTTCTACATTCATACGTGAACATATGAAGTCTTAAAAGACAAAAATTTGAAGTGAAGTCCCTCAACGAGTACAAAATTGTTTCCAAGAGCTCTTTTCCTCAACTCTATATTTAAAAAATCTTTCCAGTTGAAGATCAGAATAAAGTGATCAAGAACAAAAATACTGTCAAATTCGTAGCTCAAACATTGCGTTTGAATAACACACTAGTATTCTTTAAATCTTACATTAATTGTGAGACATTGTCTCTTTTTAGTGCGCAAAGAACTTTATTACTTTTAAATCATTCCGTACACCACTTCCTTAACTAATTATGTTTTAAAGAATATTCAATCTTAGTCTAAAACCGTTGTGGTTCCAAACTAAACTCAAGAAGTTTAGCTAAGAATGGATTACATTACAAAAAATACTTAATATTAGTTAGGAGTAGTTTTTATTCCAAACAATACTCCATGTTATTAGTTAAAAGTGATTGAGTTTACTCTTAATTGTTTAACTAAGTAACTGATGTTTAAACAATATTCACTAATGTAAGAAAGTGATATGACAACAATTGTTTTCGACATACTAAGACGAGGTAAAAAAGGAGAGTTTTTGGCCTCAATTATAAACCGAAACAAAAATATTCACATTTTGCTTCGGTTATAAAAAACCAAAGCACTAAATTGAAAATAAAAAATAAAAAAATTTGGGTCTATGGCAACGTTTTGAAAAGAACTTCTGTCATTGATCCTTTTCTGTTTCGGTTCCACAAACAAATGAGGCAATAAATTTTATCTAATTTAATATAATTATGTAATTTTGAGATTTATGGTAGTCGTTTTTCTCATAGGCGCTTCCACAATAACCATTGTCATGGACCATTTTTTGTTTCGGTTTCATAAACAACTGAAACAATAGACTTTATCTAATTTTATATAATTATTTAATTTTAAGGGTATATGACAATGGTTGTGAGAAAAATCGTTGCCATTAACCCATTTTTGTTTTGGTTATGGAAATTTTAAAATTTTCATCAACCTTTTGGTTTCGGTTGTAGAAGGAACTGTTGTAGAAAGTAGATATGATCATGGTTGTTCAAATAAACAAAAGTCATAAGTTCTGTTCATAAAAAAATAATTAAAAATAGCGGAATCTTTGAAAAATTTAAAAATTTTGGTTTCGACCGTGATTCTTTACTAACTGATGCTAAAATGTATATATGATTTCAGTTCTTTTACAATCGAGACATATAAGTTTGTAAAATTTTCAAAAATATCACTGCATTGTTGTATGCTTTAGTTTTTTCAAAACCGAAACATATTACAAGTTAATATGCTAAATCTATACTAGTAACTCAAGCTTTTAGTAAAAAATGAATGTGTTTCCAAATAATACTTGGATTATTTAGTCAAGAATGCTTGATGTCCAAACATCATTCACTTATATGTTTGCAATAATAGCAGGCGTAGTTAAACTTATTTAGTTGATTGAGAACTATATCTCACTTACTATTTAGACACAAATTTGGATTAAATAACTTGTGTAAATCTCTTTTATTTTCCTTTTTTTAATTCAATGTTATTAATCTTCATCTAGCTTAAGGACAATTTTTTTATAAAAAAAAAACAAGTTTTGAAAAGTATAGAATGCATGTCAAACTTATAGATACATTTGACGATCTTCGATCATATTTTATTTTGAAGAAAATTACTTAATATCTATATGTTAGCATCTATATGAAAAAACTTTACAAAAATATTTTAAAAAAATTTTAAACACAGTTCGACCTTCTATTTTTGTGTATTCATATATCTTCATATGTTTGATTATCTTTATCCTTAAATTAAAAATCCATCCACATCCCCCGAAGAATATAAAATTTGTTTCAAATTCATCATTATTACTTGTTCATGCCCACTCTATATTATTCTAAATGTTAGTTATTAACTAATTTATTACAAAAAAAAAAACATTAACGGAAACATGTTATTATTAAGGATTTAGTATCAAAATGAAACATTTTCTTTTCTTAAATATCATATATCAAGAAAAAAAATAATGATTACACAAACAAATATTAAAACAAAGTAACAAAATGTTAATGTGAACATTTAAAATCAAGAATCAAATATTAAAAAAATAAAAAATAATAACATTAAGCTTAGAAATAATAGAAGATGTGCTTTGTAAATAATTTGATTAATTAAATTGATGTTTTTTTTAAGATGTAGTAAACCATTAATAAAACCACACAAAGAGAAACAGCATACAATTAAGATTATAATGAGAAGATAAATTTATTAAGGATTTAAGTGAATTTTGTAAACATTCAACTATCTCATATTAAAAGAATGAAAAGTTATATATAAAAGCAAAATATTTTGGAAATGAAACAAAACTAATTAAAGATTAAAAAGAGAAAAGTTGTTTGAGTGTTTTAATAATTTAAAATGGAATGAATAAGTAAGACAAATATAACATCAAAAAAGGACAGGACTAAATATATTCATATTCTATACTCAATTTAAAAAACAAAAAAGTCAAATGTTATTCATACTATATCTACACTTAGTTAATATGATAATTTCTCATTACAATTAAGACGAATTCGAATAATGACTCAACAACAAAAGTATGATTATCATTCCTAAATTAAATTAAAAAAGAAACTTTTAATCCTAAAATAAGTTAAAATTAGTCTTAAAGATAGTGTTACTTTTCTTTTGGATATATTGAATGTCAATTTGTATTTCTGACTTATTTTTCTAATTTTTCAATACTGATGAGAAATATTTTGTCTTGGCGTTAATAGTCAGTGGCATGCCTTTTTTTCAATACTATTAAGTGAATGAAAACGATCGTTATCGTTTTCTTTTAACTAATTTCTGCAAAAAAATCATGTCCACAAACTAAAAATATATTTAAAAACTTATCATAATTCCCTTTTTAATAATATTTTTATATTATTTTAAATAATTAAAGTAGAAAATAATATCGTTACATGATGATTAGGTAATGTTTCTCTCATTCTTTTTTTTTTATATTATTTTTGCTTTGAATCAGAGAAGTTCAGCTAAACAAAATTTCTAAATTCTAAAAGTCCTGAAAAGTTAAGCGTTTTCTTATTTTATAAATAAAAATGAGAAAACAAAGCCTTCTAAAAATAATTATTTCAGTTTTCTCTTGATTTCCCAGCCTTCTCTATTTCTTTCTTGCTTCCTCCATACTTTCCTCTCATTTCAGCTTCGTCACTTTCTTTGCTTTTTTCTTAATATTTTTTCGTCGTCTTTTGCTTACTCTTGAATTCTTTGTTAAAGTAATATAAATGAAATCGTTAAATAATTTCTACCCCATCTTAACCTGAAAATGTAAATTTAAAAGAATAAGAAATGACATGATTGGTAAATAAAATTTGTCTCTTTTCATTAAATAGATAATATATATATATATATATATATATATATTATAATATATATTATATTTATTGAAGCACACAAAAAAAAAAGTTTGAATAATGTTTTAAAAAACTTTCGCAAATAAAAGCATATCAACATTGTTGTTGTTAGATAATCTATAACAACCGTTTAGCTAATGCAAATATAATAGAACATTTAGAAAAACATTTAAAATAAAATAAATAGTGACACAAGCATCTTATTATGGTTTGTTTAACTTGATAGTTATGGTAGTCTTTAAGAACTACTAAGGGGTTTCATTATCTTATTCAAGATTACAACTAAGTTTAACTCATCTTAGTTGTAAGTATTATCAAAGCACTCTTGGTTTTCTTAGTCAACCTGATTAATTGAGTATTCTAAACCACTCTTGGTTTCCCTAGTTAACCTAACTAGTTGAGTATTCTAAATCACTCTTGTTCCCTAATCAACCTGACTAGTTGAGTATTCTAAACCACTTCTGGTTTTCCTAGTCAACTTGATTAGTCTAAGTTTATTCACTCTTGGTTGTTAGTATTATAACCACTCTTGTACACACCGAATATTGTTATAACCACTCACGAGTTACAAGTCATCTTGTTAGAACAGTTCGCTAAATACAATGATAATGCAAACACAACTCCACATCTCCTTGAAAATCAGATTCCAAGATCCTGTTAACCGCAACACAGTCCCATTGACAAGGGGCCTCATAACCAACCAAAACCACCAGACCAATCAAGTTCTTAGATGATAAATTATCAGTGACTTTCTCAGCTCCCCAATTGTAACCAAATCGACTCTGTATTAGGCCTCCAATTCTACGTCTACACCTTTCTTCCTCAAGGTCGAAATCAAACTGAAAAGTCTCAAGCTTTTTTCTCCTGTGCTTCCTGTCACACCACACATAAAGCCCTAAGAGAGAAGACATCACCAGCAAAGTCACCCCAGCTCCCGTCAACACAAAAACAAGAGCCTGATGACTCTTTCCCCCAAAACCCACCGTGAATAAACCGGAATGCTAAAATATCACATACAAGTTGTCTACACATAACGACAAAAACTACGAGAGAAAAAAATATTCAAAACCCCGTACCTCAAAGCCACACACGACAGACGTGAGAAAAATCCAAACGCCAACCGGAAACCTCCACAACCCTCACCTTCACAACAACCAAAAACCTCCACAACCAACGATTGAATCGTCACAAACACAAAAATGGGAAGAAACTACGCCAATGAAGAACGATGGAGAACGTTTTTTAAAACAAAACCTAAATGGGGATTTCGATTGACAACCGAAACAAGAAAGAAACCCCAATTTACATTTTTACACTTTTACTCTCAATCAGTATACAATTTTCTTTTAAAAAAGATGACTTGGACCGTGTCAAACGAGTGTAAGTGTCACGTAGGGGTGTCAAGCTATTAGTACTCTTAGATTCCATCAGTTGCATACTAAAAATTTCTGCTATAGAATCAATACGAACCATTCTTCTAATATGATGAAGATGGGCATGTAAAGGAATATGGCTAACGTCACCCAGCAAAGTAATAAACTGGCCCTGATGGAGAAACTTTAATTGCAAAGATTCATAATTTGCTATGTGTGGACCAATAGTCTTCAACCAGCTTGCCCCCAAAATTAAATCAGCACCAGATATGGGAAGCACATAAACTGGCAGGTGGAAAGTACTTCCTTGCACGTGAATAAGTAAATCTTTAATCAAACCCTCTGCAGCCATATAATTCCCATTACCCACCTTGACTCGAAATGCATGAGCAGGTTCAACATTCAACTTTTAAAACTTGGCTATTCTTGGTTTGATAAAATTATCAGAACTCCTCCATCCACTAATGGGTAAATTGTTAACTAATGCCTCAAAACGGATAGTACCAACTCCTAACCCACCTTTTAACGCATTCAAGGATAAATGATGATCAATCTCAGTACCTTCATATAAATCCTAAATGGACTCAGTATGCTCCTTATTCACCAACAATTCATTGTCCAACTCATTCTCCTCACCATGCAACATCAGCATTTGCCTGTTGGGGCATTTATGATTAAAAGTAAACTTATCATCACAAAAGTAGCAGAAGCCTTTTTCCCTTCTCAATTGCATTTTAGCCGGAGATATTTTCTTTATAGGAAGGGCTCGAAGAGGCTTAGCAAGAGGGGTAGGCAACAATGGAGGTAAGGAATCGTTAGAGGAATTTTTCTTCACCGGAAGTACTGCTACTCGAAGCTATAGAAGAATACTTCTGAGTATAATTTGAACTCCTTGGGTACCCCACTGGTGTATAATTTTTTCATATATAATAAAGTCATAGGACATTGCACAATCACATCTCTACGAATATCCTTATTCAAGCCACTTATAAAGCATGTAATAAAGCCTCAGCCGAAGAAAGTCCCTTAGATCTATTAGCCAATGCCATTAAATCGGAGATAATACTCAGAAACACTACCAAATTGTTATAGTTTAAAACAACTCCTATGTTGGGCAATCAAAAAAGACAGACCCAACTGAGATTCAAGTGTTGTAGTAAGCTCAGTCCAAGAGCAAATCGCATTAAGCCTTTGCAACATTTGAAACCATGGGACCACATCTTTCTCAAAATGAATAGCTGCAATATCCACAACAAATCATCATAACTTGCTTTCTACATCTAGTCCAAACGGCCAGTAGTGGGCTTCTGCAACTGAGTCACAACTTGTTGTTGGGCAATATCGCGGTCATGTTCTGCTTGATCGCGTAGTTCCAGCAGAATCATCAATCGCGTAAGTTCTTCCCCTCGATTCATAACTTGATTTTGCAAGTCCTATAGAATGCTATTTTCAGCCGTTTGACGTCAATGAAAACGCCAATGAAACAGTGTATATATAATCTGTTATATTCTTTCTCCAAATAAACTCAATGTTCTTCAAAAAACATAGTATGCAATTCTATACTGTAAATAACTAAAGCTGTAAAAATGGTCTAAGCACCGAAGAAAAAAAAAAACGGAATCTCCAGACCAATCACGTCCTTCCTGTCACACCTAAAACATAGGAAGAAAATCAGAGAGGGTTGTTCATACCAATATCATGCCACCTCATTCCTCAAAATCTCGTAAATAAATATTCTTCTGCCCAATACGTTTTGTTCTTCTCATTCCAAGGGTTTGTTGGTCTTTTTATTTGAAATATGGAGGTGCAGGAAGCAAGTACAGAGGTATATTTAGACGAAGCATCCCATAATCACTTTGAAAATTCAACCAGTGATCGTACGTTATTAGTTGATTTTGGTGAATTATTTAACTGTGATATGTCCCATTTACACGACCAGAAGAGGTCAACAATGGTGGTCTTATCTTCCTTTTGGTGTTCTGCACAATCAGTGATGGCCTGTGTGGCTATCATTATTGTGCGCTTCCAGCAAACTCACGGTGCCCAGGATCGTCCATTATGTGCTGCTTCTTCGTGTGGAAAAATTCGCAACATAACTTACCCTTTCCGACTCAAAGGCGATTCACCTGGTTGCGGCCTCCCAAGGTACGAATTAGATTGCGGTAAACAATGTGACCGTGTTCACCTGTTTTCAGGGAAATACCATGTGCAGATATCGATTACGAGACATTCAAGATCCAATTGACTGATGCAGGTGTTGTGGAGGACACTGCTTGATCCATTCTCGCTATTTCATGTTTCACAGAACTTCACTTACGTTGGTAGTTTGACAATTATGCGACTGATACGCTAACTATCTGGAATGGGGAATGGCTTCCTGATACTCCTCCGTCTATAGCGTTTCTAAACTGTACTGATCCAGTAACCGATGATCCTCGATACGTGGAAGTGAATGGCATGCTTTGTGATTCTAGAGGTCATGTCTATGCTGTTCTTCATTCCAGTGAATTCAAAATGAGGGACATCAGGTTGGGTGCCATTTAATAGTTGCTACCTTTGCAAACTGGAACAATGGCACCAACGTTTCGTATGTTGATATCCACGAGTGGCTGCATGATGGGTTTTGGTTGTCTTGGGCACTAGTTAAATGTATAGACCAATGTGGAAAGGGTGTGGCATGCTCCATCAATCAAACTACGAATCAAATCGGATGTTATCAGAACTATTGCCATGTTATGCAGTTTGACTTTGGAGAAGGAAAGTGCGGTGAGAAAAAATTCTTCTACCGCAATTTTTCTTTCCCTTTTATCGAGTACCAATTTTAGTGAAACGTGTTGTACAAACAAATAGCTTTAATCTTTACAATATATGCTAATGTTTTCTTTTCCTGTTCTAGGCATTCAGCACCATATTTTTGAATACGTAGTTGGAATTCCTATCTATATAGCACGTAAGAGCTTTCTCCCATATCTTTGTCCTTTCAATTACTAGTGTACTGACTACTTAAAGTTAATCTATATTTTGACTGATTAGTAAGCTGTACAATTTCTGTACGATTCATTCTGATAACCTGCAAGTTGTGCATCAAAGTTGATAAATTTTGAAACGCATATCGTTCTGTACTCTAACTCAACAAGTAGTGTGAAAGGAGTTTCTAAACAAAAAGCCTTAAAGGGATTTCAATGGGATTTCCGTTATACGTTCACGATATTCTCCAAATTTATTCAACATTAATCTAGATGTATCTGTTTGAAAAGGGTTGTTTTGGGAAAGGACCAGGAAATGGACCTCCTCAAAACATCATACAAATGACAAACCAAGAAGTTATTTGAACGCATTTCATGACGCTAGAAATGCATAGGATGGATCCTTAGGATGAACGTTCTCTGAAAAAAACGTATGTTTATTTATAATATGTATCTAAAGTATCTTAAAATACTGAGTGTTCTTTTGTTTTGTTTGTGCTATTATATTGCGTTATTTTGCAGGTTATTTTGAATTCGCCATAATGGGTAATGCCTTGTCAATGATTTCATATTTGAATAAACTTACTGATTAAACACAACCATGGTTTATTGCCTTTACTCATTCCATGAAAATTTATAGCACAGGACTAATTATAGAATAACACGTCTACATTACTTTTCGAAATGGCAAGTGGAAGGAGATCTCATTTTGGTAGCCCCTATTCTAATATTTGTGGCAGCCAGGTTTCTATTTGGATTCGCACTTTTGCTTGCACTATTTATCTATACGTGGCGACGTAGGCATTATTCATGTATGAAAACAATTGAAAAACCGTTTTGTACACAATAATCTAAATTCCTATTAGTACGGATATAGAGAAATTAAGAAAAATGAGCAGAGATTTCAAAGTTAAATTGGGTGAAGGAGGTTTTGGATCTGTATACAAAGGAAAACTTCAAAGTGGACCAGAAATAGCCATAAAGATGTTGAAAAAAACGAAAGCTGATGGAGAAGAGTTCATTAATGAAGTGGCTAGTATTGGAAGAATACATCATGTAAATGTGGTACAATCTTATGGATATTGTGCTGAAGGAGAAAATCGTGCTCTGGTTTATGAATACATGACAAATGGTTCGTTGGATAAACACATCTTCTCCAAAAAGGAAAGTGTCCCTTTAAGTCATGAGAAAACATATGAAATATCTCTTGGCATAGCTCGTGGGATTGCTTATCTTCATCAAGGCTGTGATGTGCAAATTCTACATTTTACATTAAGCCGCATAATATTCGTCTGGATGATAACTTCATCCAAAGGTTTCAGATTTCGGACTTGCCCAAAGTTGTATCCTGTTAAAGATACGTCTATTGCTTAACTAAAGTAGAGGAATTTGGGGTTACTGGCTCCAGAATTATTCTACAATAATATTTGGTGGAGTATCAAATAGGCTGATGTATATAGTTTTTTTGGGATGCTTTTGATGGAAAATAGGAAGTAGGAGAGGAACTAAATCCTCATGCAGAAGAATTCAAAGCCAACAGTACTTCCCTTTTGGATCTTATGACAATTAAAAGATGAAAAAGATACTCAAATAGAAGATGCCTCAGAAGAGGATAAGATTTTGGTGAAAAGAATGTATGTAGTTGCGCTTTGGTGTATACAATTGAATCCAAATGACCGTCCTTCAATGAAGAGAGTTGTGGATATGTTGGAAGAAAGAGTTGAAAGTCTTGAAATGCCTCCTAAGCCTGTATTATCCCCATGAAACAATTGAACATGATCGCGGAGAGGACTACAAACCAAGGCATCATGGAGTGGTTCAACCAGTTCTAGCAATAATATTCATTCGGCAAAACTAACACTTTATCATCCATGGCGAGCCGATGGCTTGCTTAACGGACAAAGTTAACATGTCATATTAAGTATGCGAGAGGATCGCAAAAAAAATTGCACATAGAAAAAGGCTCCAAGAGGTTCAGTGTTGGGAAATCCGGTTTTAGATTTTCATCTGCTTTTATGTGAAAATAACTGGCTTCTTCAATATGCAACATAATTGTGACAACTGGGTTCTCTATGTTTGGAGACCATGGTGGAACCTTTATCCTATTGGGCATAAATATTTTAATCCCTGCGGTAAAAACTGGTTTGTAACGTCTTAGGGTATAAAAGAAACATGTTGTAAATCTAAATCCGTCTTTGTAGTAGTATAAAAAGAACATTTGTAGTAATATAAAAATATGCAATATTGTTTTAAAATTGGTTACTTAATAATTAAAACATTTTTATTTGAATTTATTGTGTTATGTATCAATTTTACTATCCATGTATAAGTTTAGTTGAAACATCCATTGCTTAATATAGATGACAGAGAAATCAGATTCATTAAGTCACTATTAGGCGTATTTACTTATGATATGAAAAAGAAAAACGTCTCCATTATTACGATAAAACTAAGTTAAAGGACTAAAAAACAAATTTAAAAAGAATAAGTTAAAAGAGTTCAAACAAAAGTTTATAATTTATTAGGTATTTATTCACAAAATAATTTAGTAAATATTAAAAATAAAAATAAAAGTATATAAGAAACTTAAAATTTATTTACAACTATTATTGCATTTTAGATTTCCTAATTTAATTGAGTACTTAAAGTTTTAGGTCTATTATAGATATATGCATTATACCATAACTTATTCTAAACCTAAATAGTATAGAACTCATGGCTTTAAAGAGCACTAGTAAAAAAAGTAGATTCTAATGCGCCATATAGGCTTCGGTTATGCAAAACCCGAAGCGTAAAAGGTTATATACCTCGGTTACACCTTGACTTGAGGCAGAACGGTGATATTGCCTCAGTTAGAAGAAGACCCGAGACCTATACCTCCACTTTTTGTCTGACAACTTTTTGAAAAGGCCCTATTGCCTCGGGTTGTCAGGCAACCGCTGCGTATACTCCTGTGCAAGTCAGGCTTTTCGCCTATATACATGATGCACCTACTAGGCACCTGCATTTCAGCACTTTATACCTCGGGTTTGGCTCTTAACCGATGCCATATTGTGCTCTTCACTCCACTTCTCCGATCTTAACCTACACACGCTTCATTTGCACAACCCAACAGCTTCTTCTTTCTTCCCCTCTGCGGTTTCGTCCACCACTGCCACTCCTTGCTAGTGTTATCCCATTCTTCCTCTCCTTGTGCTGCTAGTGGTCTCGCTTGCCTCCTGCTCGTTGTCGTTCTTGGCGTCGTGCCTCCTGCCTGCGCCGCCGCGCCATTGGTGCCCCACCGCTGCTGCCTGCCATGCTTCCTCTAACGACGCCGCTTATGTCGCTGTTGTAGCCTCCGTCGCTATAGCCTCCGTCGCTATAGCCTCCGCCACTGTTGCCTCTATCGATGTTGCTTCCACCACTACCAAGCCCAAATGGCCAAATCTGTTAGGGTTTCTGCCTCCTCCCCCTAAAATCAAAGAGAGTATCTTCATCTTCATCCACCACTCCAGATCGCCAAGCCCAAATCGCCAAGTCGCACCAGATCGGTGAGCTCTCCGTCGTCGCCACCACGGTGCTTATCGTCAAATCCTCACCGCGAGTCGCAACTACCATCTCATCCCTTAATGGAATGTTGTCGCCGCCCTAAACAGGCAATCTTCTTTTTCGAACAAGTTTTATTGTGAGGAGACATGCATTTGGGAAATCTTGGGTCTCTATTTTGATCTTGGGTTGGGATTTTGTGCTATTGTTTTGATTTTGGGTGTGTGGTGCCACGTGGGAGAAAACGACAGTGGATAGCTTGTGGTACTGCATTTCATCCATACCTGACAACGATGGCATGATTTCGTTTGTATCTCTTAACAGCAATGGCCTGTCATTGAAATTTGCTGGCCTTTTAGGGTGTTGTACGTAATCCTAATGTTCATTGTTGGTTTAACAGAGTAGTTGAAAAATAATATGGGTTTGTGATTCATGTCTTTTCATACTCTCAGGCATGTGAACACTACTTTGGATGTGTTGGAAATCCTCATCCTGGGAACACCTTGGTAAAAGGTGATATAGAACTTAGGTTTCTTTTTGCTTTCAATAAGTATATGGTTTTAATTTTTGGTTCTTCTTGTTTGTTTGTTATGGAGAAGAGGACCTAGGATCTCCGACTAGGTCTTCTGGATGAATTGGGGAATTACTGCTGATGGCTATGTAGCATTTGTTGATGATGCAGAATTGCTTAAAGTCCTATGATGAATTGTTATGAAAAACTCCTCTAATGTTAAATTTACTTCTACCATTATATATTCAAAATTTCTAAACAACAAAAAATCCAAAATTACAGCATGGTTCAGTACAGGCCTAAAAGCCTAAAATATGAAAAAAAAAACAAGTTACTACCTCGGTTACCAAAAAATCGAGGAATAATCCTACCCTCTTCTGATTCAGTCCATACCCGAGGCAAAAAGCTTACCCTTTTTTACCTCGTTTGTATATGTTTCGGTTGCAGAATCGGTATCTATAAGCAAAAACAACCGGTGTCTTTTCCTCTTACTGTACTAGTGGAGTTATTGCCAAAAAGAACTCATAAACGTCGTATCTCTATATGAAACGATGGTCTTAGGAGAATCATGAATTTTCACATGATGAAGGTGTTTGCTACCATTTTGCTATTGAACTCACTGCAAACAAGAATAAAATGAGAAAATTTGGACAACTTATCCATTGCACTAGTGCAGAATTGGCCTTTAACTTCACCTCATAGACGTCGGTCCACCAAACAACCAACGTAAATTATTGACCGGTGGCATTTTCGTAAATAAGTGGGCACAGAGACGTCCTTTAGGAGGGGCCCCGACGTCTATACTATTGTAGACGTCGGTGCCTCTCCTAACGGACGTCTATATGGCTGACAGGGTAGGTGAGGAGTTATTTTTTCAGCCATTTAGACATCCATTATGAGGGGCACCGACGTCTATAATAGTATAGACGTCGGGGCCCCTCCTAACGGACGTCTAGGTGGCTGACAGGTAGGTGAAACGTTCACTTAGACGTCGGGGCCCCTCTAAACCGACGCCTATAAGTCCCGCGAATATGAATATTTAATTCAGAAAGACGTCATATTAGTTAGGGCCCCGACGTCTATTATAGACGTCGGCACCCCGCAGAACCCGATGTCTATAGCCATTTATACTGAAAACGCGAACCCACGAGGAGTTACGCTCACTGTTCATCGTCTTCCCCGCGTTTTCTCTCTTAGACATTGCATTTTCAGGTGTGTTTCCTCCCTTTTGGACCGTTTAAATTTACTTTTACTCCAATTAAATTACTCTTTAATGAAATATCACTAGTGCAGAAAGGGCTTTAGACGTCTGTTATTTTTGCCTTTTGACGTTCGATCTGCACCCGACGTCTATGTGGGTGACGTTAGTCAGATGTCTGTTGTGCTAGGCCGGACGTCTATATAGACGTCTGTTCTGACACAAACGGACGTCTATATAGACGTCTGTTCTGGCACAACCAAACGTCTATATAGACGTTTGTTCTAACAGGAATAGACTTCTATAGAGACGTCCGTTTGTGTTAGAACAGACGTCTATATAGACGTCTGGTTGTGCCAGAACAGACGTCTATATGGCTGAACGGGTTGTTTAGGGTTACGGGGTTTGGACGTCCGTTCTGGAGGGGCCCGACGTCTATAATATTATAGACGTCCGGGCCCCTCCGGAACGGACGTCTAAAAGGCTGACGGGGAAGTTGAAGAGTTGATTGCTTCAGTCTTTTAAACGTCCGTTCTGGAGGGGGCGGACGCCTATAATATTATAGACGTCGGGGCCCCTCCGGAACAGACGTCTACACACTCACTTATTTACATTTATGCCATCGGTCAATTATTTACGTTGGGGTTTTGGTGGACCGACGTCTATGGGGTGACGTTAAAGGCCAATTCTGCACTAGTGTATCTTCCATTTGAACCGATTAAAATTCGTTTTCCTTACGTTGTGGTGCAGTTTCTGGCTTGTGGTTGGGCGGCGCTTTTGACTCTTTTTGGCCTACGTTTTTGGGCCTGCATTACTCCATTTCCCTACATTGCTTTTTTAATCTGCTAAAAAGGTTATCTTCTTTGTTGATAACTTTTTTGTATTGCATGTTATTGGCTTTTGTGTATACATGTTCATGGCTTTTGCGTATGCATGTTTTTGACTTTTAGGTATGCATGTGTTATTGGGTTTTGAATATGCATGTGATAGTTGTGTTGTTATAATTGGCATGTTAGATTATAAGTATCAAATCATTGAGTGAAACTTAGTTTCCATTTGAAATTTAACACAAACGATTAATCTTTTAATCGTTTGTATTAAATTTTGAATTGTCCGATTGGATAGTTTGGGAAAATTATTTCATAATTTGCTATAACATGTACGTTGGAGTTTATGGATAATATTGATAAAATTTTGGTTCAGTATTTGTGTTGTTCTCCGGATGCATATTTGATTGTGATCATCCTTAACTACTCTCATTTCGTGTATTTCGGAGACCAATCCGAGATCTTATCAAATTTATGATGTAGACTTCTTTGCATGTATTTTAGCAATTTATGAAAAATAATTTTTCTGAGTGGGTAGGGCCTAACCTTGTGAGAGTTAAAAAAATGAAACTGATGAATGATTTTACGAACATAGTATGGATCGAAGCTGAATGAATGAACGTCGCATCAGTAAAGAATATGAG
The DNA here is from genome assembly GCF_018835915.1 of Vigna umbellata. Next base: position 59,263 of record NW_025906957.1, read on the forward strand.
AAGGGTGTTTCGAAGTTCTTGCAATATGTTGATATAAATTCTGGTGTCATGACATTGGTTTCACATTGGTAGACTTGAACAAGATGAATTACACTGATGAACCATTTATCATGGCTAGTCAAGAAAAACAAATATTCTACGTAAATGATCCAGCGAATAAAAAATGGTCAGTGGTTTTAGAAGGCAAAAACATGCAAGGATTTGATGATGAAGATTCTCTTGATATACTTGAGACAACATTTGTTGCATCAAGACCCATTGAAGACTCAGTTGATGACGTTGCTGATGAAATACAGGCAATTCGTAGTGATCACAATGAAAGGATCTGGGAGAAAACAATATCTTAATAGGTTGTGATATTTTTTTGTATTGACTTTATATGTAGTTTCATCATATTTGATTTATTACTAATCTTGTATATATTTTTTAGGTCTGTCGACCTCAGACTCAGGATCAGGACAGACCAGACGTGGTCGAGGTGTCACACGATTGTCAAATGTGACATCTGGACGCGTTGATGGGCAGAGGAGACATGTTGACATTGACCCCAGATCAGGTTAGGCATTAGAGCCAAATGTTGATATGTTTAGGAGTTATCTGGGTAAGTTAGCAAAATGTCATGTCCCTATCCTTCGTGCATCTTGGGATGACGTCCTAGAGGTTGACAAGAACCTCTTATGGCAAGATATTCAGGTATGTTTACTTAAAAGAATTTTGATATACTTATTTCTTTCATCTTATTATGTCATTAACATGTTTTTTGTTTTAAACATCAACATTATGATATTCCAAACACAATACAGATTAAAAAGAAAGTATTATTGCATATAGCGATAAGATGGAGGGATTTCAAGAGAAGGCTGACACGACTATATGTCTTTGGAGAGAGACAACATGAAAATCCATGTCAGCATTATACCTTCACAAAGGAGGAGTGGATACAGTTTTGTGAATCTAGAGAGTCTGAGGAATGAAAGGTATGTTTCTTAACATGTACAAAGCCTTTCACTAAGTTCTTATAATTTTACACTTATGAATATACATGGTTTCACAGGGTAAAAGGTTAGCCGCCCAAGAAAGGCAAAGGCTAAACGATGCACCACACTTGTTATCACGAGATGGTTATGCAAAACTGGAAAATAAAATTAGAAAATAAAATTAGAAAGTGTAAAGCGGATGTTTTGGGACTTGAGTCCTTGGACCTAGCACCTGCACCTGCTAGATACGAGCTGTGGAAGGTTGCTCGGACTAAATCTGATGTGAACATGACATCTTCCTCAGTTGCCTTGATCTCACAAAGAATTGTAAGTTCAAATTCCAAACATTGTTTGATTGTGTATTTATCATAACATGTTCTTCTAAGTAACTTACTTTTTTTATGTGCAGGATGAGTTGGTTGAGCAGCAGACTCAGGGAACATTTGTTGTCCAAGGTAGGGACGACATTCTAACAATGACCATTGGAAAGCCCGAGCACCCAGGACGTGTATGTGGAGTTCCTGGGGCGATTGGTCTTCGTGACTACTTTGGCCCTACACAGAAAAACACTCAATCAATGAGTCAGGAGGCACTGATGCAAATGGATCTTCAGTGGGAGGAAAGACTCAACCAAAGCATGAGATCAATGGAGCAACGATTCATGGAGCAGCTACAAGAACAAAAAGAAATACAAAGAACGCTTGAAGAGAAGCTGCATTCCATGACGCAAGGCACCATGGGGCCCGTTGAAACTCCCACACCACCTCATGTCAACACTAGAGGATCATGCTCTGCTGTAGAACCTACTCAGTATAGCGGTCAATATGAGTTGTTGGTTGATGGGGATCCCCCACGCATTGTGGTTGTCGGATGAGTGCTTGAGGTAGGGCAGACTATTCATGGTGTTCCCATATTACCCCACCACGTGCGTGTAACAATTGACGAGATTCGGGATCCCCAGGCTCAAGTGCCTGTACCCACTCCAGAAATTCATTTTGTGGGGGAGGCCATAGGATCATTTATAGCCAGACCTAGAGCATTGATCATGTCACACATCTTTACTCCATAGGTATAATGTCTTTGTTATTACTATTTTTATGTTAAATTTAAAAATATTTGTTGATAACTTTTAAATTCTTATCTTCAGTTCACACGTCCTCAGAAGATGATGACATGGCTGAAGCGGAGGATGATCCTCTATCAAAGCTAATGAAAAGATTACCCAAGTTGAAGAGAGGACCATTAGAACTATACTGTGATTTGAGAGTATTTGGTCTCCCCCCCCCCATGTGCCACTATATATCACATGACTGCTGCATTGGAGGTGATTGGGGGAGGCAGGATGTTGAATATTTCCATCATTCAACTGTGGTGCATGTAAGATAGCTAATTTTGTCTTCCATATTAGTTTTATTTAGATTCCTAGTTTCTAACAACTTAACTTTGTTGTTTTACGTACATGGACACAATCGTTGTAGACCAAGGTCGGTCTTTCATGTACGGATTTTGTTGAACCTCAGACCATTCAACCTTCTGGTAACACACTTGAAAGCAAACAACATTATTTGCAAACATGGATGGATGAGTCAAAAAGAGACATATACCTTGTGTCATACATTGATGGGTAGGTGCTGTTATATGTAAAAGTTCATTATTAAAGTTTACTTAATTAGTTAAATAACTATTTGTCATTCGTGATAGGTCGCACTGGCAACTGATGGTCATCATTCTCAAACAATGTAAAATTATATGGTTTTGTTCGTTGCACAGGAAGATGAAAACTGACTTGAGAACCATGCTTCAAGGGTAAGTGTTTCTCCAAAAATGACTTTGAATTTGATGTTCACCTTAAACTTTTATGATAAATATAATTATATTAATTTTACTTTGTGTTTTCAATCTAAATAGAGTTATTGGTAGATCTCGAGGTCAACTAATTCAAATTTTGTATCCAAAGGTTGTAAGTCATTTATACTTCTAATTCATTTTCTATGTTATTGAATGATCTAAATTCTTGACTATTTAGTTTGTCATTTAGTGTAACCAACCGCTAGATTCATGGGAATGTGGCTTCTATGTCATGTGTTGGATTAAGACCATCATTTGAACTGTCATTCCAGATGACTGGAATGAGGTAATAATGCATACCTTGAATACATTACAAATCAAATTCATCTTTAACCATATATGAAACCATAATGAATCTTTCTTCATTTTGCAGCACTTCAAGAGTACATCTCCTATACCAGAGGACACAATTAGGCAGATAAGGCAAGAGTGGATAGCTTATCTTCTGCAAAGATTGAGCTAGGATCGCTTATATTTCTTGTTGAACATTACTTTGGTTTAGTTTAAGTTTATATTTTGATAGTTTTGGTATTGGATTGTTTTTTACATTAGGTAGAACTTTCTTTATATGAAACGCATATATATATATATATATATATATATATATAT
>NW_025906957.1:66435-87154 GCF_018835915.1 Vigna umbellata
TATATATATATATATATATATATATATATATATTATAGTATATTGTTCTAGGACAATTTTCTGTTTTTCAGGTGTGGTTTTATTGAAAAAATAAATTAATTTAAAAAAAAAACACCAGTAGACATCGGTTAATGCACTGCCCGACGTCTATAGACGTCTGTCAATGCACAAACCGACGTCCAATGAGTTACAGTGAACAAAACATTTCAGGGCCTATAGACGTCGGATATGCCTACATCCGACGTCTACATACACGTCTGTTATATCCACCTCCGACGTCTATATAGAAGTCTGGTATATCCAGTCCGACGTTTGATTAACGTCACCCACAAAGACGTCGGATGTGGATCCGACGTTAAAAGGCCAAAATAACAGACGTCTAAAGCCCTTTCTGCACTAGTGCTATCACCATGATATTTGAATAACTATGGTAGCACTTTATCCACCTTAGCTTGCTGGAAAATTGTACAATTTCTCACATAACTTCTGATATCTCGCTACATCTTAGGCCAATAAAAATGAGACGTAGTAATATGGAAAGTCACTTATGTTGATAAAAAGAGAAATAATACTTTGCACACAAATATTTTTTATACTTTTTATTCTTTTCTTTCTTTAAAAAAATACAAAAATCTATTATTTTATGATTATTTTATTTATGTAATATGTGTCAAATGAAGAAAAGACTCACCTATAGGGTTATATGGCCATAGTCCACTCCCGAAAGACTAAAATATCACCATTGGGGGCTAGGCTAACTCGTTGGGTGAGTTGGTCTCTCACTAGGCGAAAATTCCTAAACTTGCAGCTTTTGAGTCACTCGATGAAAAAGTGGCTCGCCCAACGAGCTACAAGCTAGAGAGCAATGATTTATTGGCCTCTTTGGGAGAGAATGAAGTTGTTGGACGAGTATGTAAGACCTATTGTGTGAAAGTGTGTATTTAATCATGTTTTCGCGAAGGTTTTGGGCATTGCTCATTTTTATACGAATAGAATAACCTAAACTTTATTCATTAATAATTTTAGACTCTTAAACTTAATGCATAGTTGCTTGTTGAGGATTCAAGGGATTGAAACTTAATAAGTTATCATAGGCTCAAAGTCACTAGGGATATGATTTGAGTATGTTTTTGAGTTGATTTTGACATGAATATGATTGAGATGTTTGTCAATGCATGAGAATGAAATGGTTGAACTCTAGTCTCAATAATTTGTAAATGATCTATGTTAAATTTCTTGTTGCACACAACTATTTGATAAAAAATACAAAAATAGTTTAATTTATGTTTTTGTGAACTTTGTGGTCTAATGGAGTTATTTAGTGCAAGAGTTGTCAAGTGTTGCATAAGTATCTTAGAAAAAACGATATTTATCACTTGTTACGTGTGATGGGCGCTTGCCTTATAGTTGGTTTTCCACTAATAGTTTATAACCTAGAAGAATGCTTAAAAAGAAAAATGGGTGGGTGTATTGAAAAGATTGGACTTTCTTTTTCTTTTTTATTCTTTCTTTTTAAGAAAAGTTGGGCAAGCAAAATGTACCTGGTCCTTTTGTTTCTATTTTTTTATCTTCTTATTTTTATTTGTTTTCTCTTATTCTTCTCCTTTTTTTTATTCATAATTCTTTAGCAAAAAAAAAATCATATTTTCTATTTTAATTAAATTTTAATCTAAAATTTTTAATTAACAATTTTTTTGTTATATTTTTCTAAAGTTTTTAAGAAATTCTTATTTCACCCTTTTCTATTTATTACAAATTTTAAAGTTTATGCGGACAAATTTAGGTGTTAACAATTAAGTTATCATTTATTCTTTTTAAATTAATATTTGTTTAAATTTAATTACTTGTAATAATAATAAAAAATCCATGTAGTACATGTGTTTGCACTAATAGAATGTAACGAGAATGCAGTACAATAATAGATTATCAATATAATAACATAAATATTCATCACCTTGAGTTTTAATAAAAGTGTTTAAATAAATTAATTAAAATATTTGTTAAAGACTTCACATGTCTATTCTCATTTTGTTTAGAGTCTTCCTCTCTTTTTCTTTCTTCTTTTCTTTTTTTTTTTTTTTGTTCTAAAATTGCAACACAACACAACATGTTTCTTTTACTAATTTATTTATTTTCTTCTTCTTTCTTTTTTTTCTCTCTCTTTTGTAATTCTCATGTTGTAGAATGTATATGCTTCCTCATTTCTTCTAAAATGGGATACGCAACGATCATTTATATCACAAGTAAGAAATAAGTAGATTGGTTGTTTCTTGTTTCTTTATTTATTTTTGTTTCTTTTAATTAAAATAGACATATGTGTAGTGCTTTTGAAACACATGTTTAGAGAATGGATTGTGTCATCTTTGACTTATTCAAGAAGGTCATGTCTGGCTCAAAATAGTTTATCCGACAAAACGTTGTTCATTCATTCACTATAAGTATGTGTTGATGATGTGTCTGAAGCACGAAAATATGATCTCAAGTAGTTATCAACCTTCATAGTTATCATTTTGATAAGTAAATGTGAGATAAAAACTATTTTGTAGATAAAAACTCTCCAACAAGATAAAAACTATTTTGATAATTATATAATCATTTGAGTCTCTATTTCAAGATAAAAACTCTTCAACAAATTAGAAGAATCACATTTTCCAATGATTTTCCAAATTTTAAATATGACCAAAGTTATGTACAAAGGTGTGAGATGAAGGAACTTGTTGGCGATAAAAGGAAGGTTTTATAGAGCTTAAGACTCTTTACTTAAACAAATACATTATCTAGCTAACACAACAATTTATATTAGTTCATTATCTCCTTTGAGAAATACAATAATAAAAAATTTGATAATATAACAAGAAATATCACAAGATAGATTATTTAACAAAAATGAAGAATAGTTTCATACTTACCACTAAAACAATTCATGTTCATGCTTAAAACTTTGTTTCTCTTGTACGCTTTCTAGGAAAGTTTTTTCAGTGATGGGCTATTTGAATCCTTGGTCATATATATAGTTCAAAAAATTTATTGTTGCTTGGTTTCAAAGATGATATATCTCCTGCTTGATAACGATATCACATAAGCTCTTGAATGATTTTTCTTGATTATGTCTCATTAAGTTTAAAAGCTATGTATGAAAGTTTGCACTTCTGTTTTCATATTGTATGAATAAGCAAGGAAACAATGAACATGTATATGCAATATTCAAATGTAATCAATATGAGTTTACTTATAATTGATTGTTTTCTTATGAATAATTTCTTAATGTTGAAGAAATCATATATTTCCTTATATGTAAAAGATAACACGTTGGAGGCTGCATGTTAATTTAAGCAAATGCAATTACATATAAACTTCCTTATATGTTTTATTATGTATAGCATATAGGTATTTGTAGTTGTAACATTTTAACGTGAGTATTTATTAAATAAGATCATTCAAACTCAATAACTTTGTGGGATTGTCTTTGCTATAACTAAAGAACCGTTAAAAAGTTTGACGGTTCATAACATAGAATATTGGATAATGATATTTTAACAACATTTTTATGACAACATTTTAACATCATCTACGTGTCATTCTGTGATTGGTCCATGTTAGTGTTTATGATTATTATTATTGAGTGTGGAGTAATTTTGGACCAATCACAGAATGACACGTAAATGATGTTAAAATGTTGTCAAAAAAATGTTGTCAAAGTATCATTATCGAATATTAACATATAAAGAATCTAAATTTTTTTTTTTCATATTTGTTATCATCAAAACTTTTATCCGTTGAGAGAGTGTATAATGATTCTAGAAAAAAAAACAAATTGTCTAGATCTCAGCATCTTATGGCCTCTATTTATAGAGACTCACTAAGTTTATGGTATGTCAAATACTTCATTTTCTATCTTGTCATCCAAATAAAAGGAAGTTAAGATAGGACAAAAATAATAACCTATATTGCATATGAAAACCAAACAAAAGGTTTATTCCTTGAACTAAAGTATGAATTTTTCTTACACTAATGATTTATTATAAATTAATCTGTAATTATAAGTTTTAATAATTTTTTTAGCTCTGATGAGATCTTTAGTTTTTCTTAATTACAAGACTCTTTTGAAAATCTTTATAAAAGCTTGGACGTTTCTTCCATCTCCTTTAATTTACCTCAGTTGTGACCTCCTTGAATTAATTCTTCACTATTCATTATCACACAAACTATTTGAGTCTTAATCCATGATTAGATAATCTTTTTTATAAACACTTTAAGAAAAACAAAAAGTATAACAATTTAAGTTAAAGTAAACTTATGCCTAGTTTAAAACAAAAGTTTTAATGAAATAAAATAAAAAAACTTCTACAACTAAAGTTATTTATAAACTAATTTTAACTTATGAAAAAGCTCATTTAATTATTTTTTCTCTTAGAAGTTGTTATAGAGATACTTTTTCACACAAATTTTTTTCATAACTTAAAATTAGCTTATACACAAATTACAAAATGAAAATTCAAAAAACTTATATAAAAGAAACTAGCTTATGCAAAACCTAAATTTAATGCGGTGTTTTTCTCTTTTCACATAATTTCAAAATTCATTTTCAAACACATTGTTTGACACTTATTCATACTCCATACAATATTTACTCAACAATGGTGTTTCTTTTTTCAAGGGAAAGCTTTGTAAAGAAAAATAAAACTACCCAATTCAACAGCCTTCTAGTTTCCTTTTCCTTTTATCACAAAGGATTTTATTAACTTTTTTTTTATTATGGAAAAGTTTCAATTATTAAGACTCATGTAATTATTAAAAGACCATATATAATTGGCTAATCATTATAAGACCATATATAATTGACTTGAGCAAAAACCAAAGGAGTGTTCCAAATTTTCTTTCGGAAACCCTTATAAATTGAAATGAAAATTAAAGCAAATTGAAAGCTCCAAATGCAATAGGTTATACACAATAGTAGAAGAGGTAAACCAGCAAACAATATATAAGTAGTGTCAACTCCACAACCTAAGAATCAAATAACAAAGGAAAATGTTGTGTTTTTATTTATTTTAGGTTGTATTATTACGATGCCCCATAAAGTAATGACACAAATGAATCCATGTTATTGCATGATTCAATATATTGTCCCACGTTCATTAAAGTATTCCCACCTTTAACCAAGCAAAGTATCACAACTACATATAACATAGTATGACCTACAAATGAATCAAGATGTGACACAACTAGCCAAAATATATGTTCCACCTCCTTCTACACAATTTGTCCCATCACCTTTTAACAAATGTTGTTCCATATTAAACACCAAGACATACTTCAATCATGTTCATGGAGATATGGGTAAAACTCTTGGCATAGGGGATGCAATGGGTTGTATCTCATTCACCATTACTTCTTGTCTTACTAGAAATGGAATCAAAATATGATTATGAAATTGTCAAAATGTTTACAAACCAAGTAAATGAAAATATATAGGATCTTCTAGTGAGACAATGCAATGTGAGCATGTCAATTTTTGGACCTACTTGCTCTTATGTTTTTTTTAGTAACATCATATTTTAATGTTAGAATCAATTATTTCATTTTAGATATTTTTGTTTTTTAAAATTTTATCACAATTATTAGATATTTAAAACAAGTCCTCAATCTAAATCTAAAAATACTACTTTGAAGTAATTTTTTCATTTTTACTTAATGTTTCAACTTCAATTTTATTGAAATAACATTATTAAGTGTTGTTTGATTTAAAATATATTTAAATTATTATTGATTACCAACTAAGACTATACCATAACAATATTACCATCTATTTTAATTAATACAAATTTATTTTAAAAATAAATATAAATATATAACTCAAATATTTAAATTTTAAAACATGTCATTTAATAAAATATGACAGTGTTCAAATTTTTAAAAATAAAATTATGATAAGCATAGTTTTTTTTTAAAAAATATTAAATCATATTTAGATCTTATAGACCCTTAATTTTGATACCAGTAAATACTTAAATATTTTTAATACATCAACTTATTAGCCTATATATATAAGCATTGCTATCCAAATGATGATACCTTTTCCCATATATGATGATATTGATGTTTTGCAGTTAATTAGTGTTATTATTGTAGCATGTTTTCAGCATATTTAAAAGAGTGTGATGGAATCTACTTTCAAGTGCAAAACACTTTTTTTTTTTTTGTAAAGAGAAAGAAGTTAAGAGAAAGATACTATTTAAGCAAATTGCTATAACTTATTTAGAAATTGAGTGAAATGCATTAAATAATATTTAATGTGCAAGTTCTCTTATTGGACAAATATGGTAAGCTGGAAAAAAAATATTACAATATGTTTCGGAAATAGAAAAAAGTTAATAAAATATAAGATTTTATGAAATTCCAGAGCTACACAGCACGACATGGGTTTCTGCACACTCGTGCTGACACAATACTTTGATAAGAATTGCAAAAAAAAAACAGTTGTGCTAAGTTCACAATTATTTATTTTTTATTTATAGCCATTGGGGCTTGATGTTTTAAGCATCTAGATCTTTTTCAATACTTTTATTTTTCATTTCCTTCTATTAGCTTTCTAGAGGAAGATAAGGGTAAAGTAAAAATGATGATGTTTTATCCTTGTTTAACTTTCGGAAACTTGGTTATGCAATTTATGTTTAGTGACATTTAAATCTTGAATATATAGAAGAAAAAATATTTTTTTGTATTTTGTTAAATATATTGAAAATGTATGAGATTAATCTTTCTTGTATTAAATATACATAAGATCCTTTATTTATGAGAGAAGAAATATAGACTAAGCTCAAAATACAAATAAGAAATAATAACAAACTAACTAAAGATAAAAGATAAATATAAAATAAAGATAATATATCTAACACTCCTCCTCAAGCAAGTGCATACAAATCGTATGTAACAAGCTTGTTATTAATATAATCCATAAAGACTTAGTGAAAATATTTGTTTATACACTCGAGTGACACCAAATTGCTAATGATTTGCAATACGACATAGAAAACGAAATACCAACTCAAAAAGACTCCCCCTGAGAACCAAATCTGGAAGGTTGCTCAATGTAAATCTCTTCTTGCAGATCGTCGTTGAGGAATGCATTGTTGATATCTAGTGAATAAAAAGGTCATTGTTAGAGAGTCACAACGACTATAAATAAACTAAAAAAAGTCATTTTTTCTATGGGAGAAAAGGCATATATGGTGTGTCAAACACAATGGTGACAAAAGAGAGGTCAGAAGAGACGATAGTGGAAGAAGTCATGGATAAACAAGAGAGAGAAACTATAAAAATCAAGGATTCTCCAATCAAGGCACCTGAAAAAGAAATATGCTCTTAATAGCTGCCTGAGAGGATACGGAACGTGCAACAACGCACGATGAACTTGAAAGAAAATAATAAAAAAAGTGTGTGTATGAGAAAAATTCTAGAAGATTAAATCTAGGAGATTTTTAATGGACTAGAAGAAAAATTCTAATATAAGTTTATTTGTTGCATTAAATTCATCATATTAATTAAGGGTAAAAAAATTTCTACTTTTATCCGAGAAAATAACTTTATAAGAAAAAAATATAAGCTTTTATTCTTGTTATTCCATTTGTTAAGACTTTAGTTTTAACCGTTAATTTATGTTAAATTATACATTAAGACTGTAGTTAGACCTCCAAGTTTTGAATGTTTAGATAAAATAAACTTATTGGAATAACATTTTAAAAGTAGCTAAATAGAGCTTTAAATTTATTTTCGTCAAAAAATAAACTAATTCGTCTAATCAAAGGTAGATCAAACAACATAACAAATAAATATGCATGTTGTCAGGTAGGCAAAACTTGTCATCTTCACCGAGAAGCATGCTCACTAGAGATGACCTTATATGAGATGTAACCTTGACTTATATTGGGTGATTGGGTAGCTTAGGACACATTTCATCACATTAACATCCACATTTTCACATAGAGAACACTAGTCAATTTAATTGGGAATGTTGCTCACTAGATATTACCTTAAATGAGATGTAATTTTATCATGCATTGGATGGTTGAGATGCCTTTGAACATGTGTCATCCAATAACATGCATGTTTCCATGCATGCAACACTTGTCAACCTAATTGGGAAGGCTTGTTCAACATATGTGACCTTGAAGATGTAATCCTAACATACATTAGATGATTGAGGTGACATAAGATACATGGCATCAAATAAACAAAGATGTTGTTACACATGTATCACTAGTCAACCACATTAGAAACTAGTGCTAACTAGAGATGACATTGGATGAGATGTAACTTTAACATTGGAATCCTTAAAGGCAACTTATGACATGTGTTATCAAATAAACATGTACATTACCTCAAATGTAGCACTTGTCAACCTTATTAAGAACGAGTACTGATCAAAGATAACTCTAACGTTACCTCAAATGTAACACTTATCAACCTTATTAAGAACGAGTATTGATCAAAGATAACTCTAACGTTACCTCAAATGTAGTACTTGTCAACCTTAGATGAAATTTAACTCTAACATACATTTGATGTTTAAGATAACTAATAACATGTGTATAAAATAAATATACATATTAACTCGGGACAACTTAACTAGTAACATATACAAATATCAAATTTATTTATTTACATATATAAACATCACTATTATAAGCATAAAATTATAAAAAATTAAGTTAAAAATGTTACTTCTAAAATTTATTTCTATAATTTCCTTCTTTCCTTTCCAACAATCATTATTTAAATTTATTTTCAATTAATCAATATAATTTTTTTTTTCATATTCACTATACACAACTCAGTAATTTCAATTATATAAATAATTTCCCATTCAATTGTTCTTAAAATTATTTATTTCCTCTACTTCTGCATAAATTTTTATTATTTACATATTTTCTTATTTATATTTGCTTAACATATATGCGTACTTATAAATAATTATTCACTCAAACATATTTTTCAAAATTAATATATTAAATAAACATATTTTTTAACTTAATATGTTTTTTACAACTCAATAAATTCAATTATATATCTTTTCGTTATTTTCTTACAATTCTTTCTTTTCTATTTTCGTTCATTAAATATTTCTTATCTACATATTTTTCTAATTTATATTTTTTTTAAATATATCTATTTATAGAAATATAGTTATCTAATCTTTTTACTTATTGAAATATTATATCCTACACACTTATTTTTTAAATTAAATCTCCTTTTCATTATTTTAAAATAAATAAAAAACTAACTCAAAGGTCAAAATTTAACTCTTCGGGAGTCGAAGTTTGACATGAAACCTAACAGAACAATGTGTTATCCGAGAAGGAAAAAAAAAGACAAAGTATGCCATTTAGGTGAAAATTACAGTAATGTGAACGAACCGGTCCGGTCCCAACCCGGCGAAGTCGGTGACCCAGGCACGTGGCATTGATCTTCACGCTCTTCAAAAATATCGCGCATTTTGTTCTGCCCTTCTCACTCGGCCCTCGTGTTCCCTTCTCTCTCACACACCCAAGCTTTAAAATTTCCTCTTCTCTCTCGAACCCCTTCCAACTGGGTCACAATAACTCGCTCCAACTCGGTTCAGAATCACCATGAAGATTCAGTGCAACGTGTGCGAAGCTGCGGAGGCCAAGGTCCTCTGTTGCGCAGACGAAGCCGCACTTTGCTTGGAATGCGATGAAAAGGTTCACGCCGCAAACAAGCTCGCCACCAAGCACCAAAGGGTCCCCCTTTCTCTCTCTGCTTCCCACGTCCCTAAGTGTGACATATGTCAGGTATCTCATGTTCTTGCTTCTTAACTTTCCTTTCATGGAAAACCCTTTTCAAATTTATAAACTTTAATATATGTTACAAAGTGGGTTTATCATTTTATGTGTTATAATTTGTTACATGCAAGTAAAATCTTCATCCATTTCTATAGTTGTTTTCAATGATTAATGTTTGGTATCAGTGAACTTAACCTTGCTGGATTTGTGAAAATACAACTTGGGGGATGGATGAGAAGCCTCTTATTAGTATTATTTGGGTCAAAACATGTTTTGTTCCATCAAGGTATTTCAAAATGTCGGTTTTAGTACTGACCAAAATTGATTATGTTTCTAGTTCATATATGTACTAAGTTCATATTGAGTTATACTTAAAATTTACTTTGTTGAATGCTATCACTTATCGTTTGTGGCTATCATGCCAAGTGTTATAAGACTGCTATTATTAAACCATCCAGAAATATCTAATTCCACTAAGTGAGTGCCATAAATAGTTAATCCCATATTCAGAGTAAGTGGGTGCAAGTCCTGTTCAGGAGTAGTGCAAACAACAACCTCTCTAACACACTTTTCCTAGTACCCCTTAATATTGATCAAAATTTATTGGAAAGTTCATATATTTACTATGTCGGTTTTGATTTACTCTTAAAATTTACTTTCTCATGTTAAATCACATCTTATCTTTTGGGGGTTATCATGTCAACTGCCATAATATTAGATCATCTACAAATAAGTAAGTGGGTGCCCACAAATATCTAATAACAAACTAGAGTTAGTGCAAACCCTGTTCCGGTGTAGTGCAAACAACAGCCTCTCTAATACACTTTTCCTAATAGCCCCTGTTGTTGATCAAAATTTATTGGAAATTACGTTATCATGAATGGAGTTCATTAAATATGAAGTGAAAACTATACAATTTTTGTGATTTTTAATAAATTACATTCAATTATGAATAACGTTGTTAAATAGTGTTCTTTTAAGTAGCATATCTTTTCCGGATGAATGCAGGGACTGAAAGTGTATTGAAGTTTTTTAGGAACTAGACTAACGGTTCAAAAATAACTTTTTACAAGGTTACTTACCAGTTACCGTTGCTGACTTGTAACCACTTGTGCTAATAGATGGATATTCTTTCCTTATAAAAACAAGGATTAAACTTTGATTCATCTGTTCAGGGGACTTTACTTTCACTTTGTGAGCCTTTATGCATTTAGTGACCTTGTTGTTGTTCAGCGTTGAATGCAGTTATTAACTTCCCTATTTTGACTGAGTTTATTAAGTGACTATTGTACAGTTATAGTGTGTTAGAAAACATTTTTAGATATGATAAACTTTTCACGGAAGATAAAGTCTCAAGAATGAATTTTTCTTTGGAGCTTTGAAAACAAATTTCCTCACCGAGTGCATTTATCTTTGATTCAAATTGGCATTTTGAGGATTTTATGTGATAAAGTTCCCTGTTATAGAAATGGTTCGAATGTGGCATTTGCTTTGTTTTTTGTATTTTTTCAGAATTTTGTCAAACCAAATTATTTGTGCTTTGAATTTGTGGTTGGCTATTTGACATTGTTAGCAAGAGAGAATTCTCTTGATCTGTTAGCTTTTCTGGTTTAGTTACATATGAGTCTTTTATTTTTTTGGATTGCTTGTGATGTTGAAGTGTGCTATTCACCTTACAGGAAATGGTTGGTTATTTCTTCTGTTTAGAGGATCGGGCTTTGCTATGTAGGAATTGTGATGTATCTATTCACACTGTTAATGCCTGTGTCTCTGGTCACCAGAGGTTTTTGCTTACTGGTGTGAGAGTAGGCCTTGAAGCTACTGAGCCTGGTGCTTCCTCGTCCTCTGTCAAATCACAATCTGGGGAGAAAACATCTGATGCTAAATCTTCATCCATCTCCAGAAACGTTTCCTCCATGCCACAGCCACCAAATTTTAATGAAGTGTTTCCCTCTGAAATGGGAGGAGTTGAGGATTTTCCACCAAACAAGGTGTCTTATGGTGGCGGTTATACTGCTGGAAACATCTCACAGTGGCCCATGGAAGAATTTCTCGGGTTAAATGAATTCAGTCAGTATTACAACTATATGGATGGATCATCTAAGGTACGCTTTTTAGTTGCAATGTAGTCAATTCGTTTTGTGTAGCTTCTATTCTTTTTTGCGGTGGTAGGGTAAGGGGAGTTAGAACTCTGATAACCAGATACATTTCTATCTATGAGGCACAATTGTGATAAGTGTATCATCAATAATTTATAAATTAAATATTTCATTAATAAATATCGATAAAGTATCGGATACAAATATGTGTAAGATATAGATACTTGTTAGATAAAGATACGTGCATCATAGATTTTTATCATGTCTTTACAGTATGTATAGCCGACCCCTCCTACTCTATCTCACAAATTTATGTATGTATTGGTGCTGGTACAATAATGTCGATGGCTACATTAATCTGCATCAGGTTCCTACACTAGGCATGCAAATGCATTACTGTATAGAGAGAAATCTCAACTATGATGGTACCCCGGTCTATACCTATCATATTCGAATATGTTTTACTTTAGTTTTTGTTTCCCTTTGGTTAAGAAAGTAATGGGAACTTAATCATAGACTTCCATTATAGTCAAACAAATGACGGATAAGAGCATCCTTTGCTAGGAAGGCAGCGTAAACTTGATAGGAGTAGAAGTAGTCCAGACTTTTGGGGATCCTACATTAACTAGAGATAAGACGAATTTATAGAATATAAATAAGACAAACCTCACCTTACAAGCAAGTTTAATATGATAGAATTAGGTTTAAAGTTCATTTTTTAAAATGGTATTAGAGTCATCCAAAACTTATTCTATCGGTATTTGTTGTTTATTGGACCTATAGTGTCATCCACTATTAAACTTCTGGAAGTTAATTCCCTTTTAACATGTTATTGTAGTATCACTAAACAATGGTCAAATAGGTCCCATAAATATGTGAAAAATTTATTGTGAGAAATAGAGCTTTTTCTTGGTTGAGAGATTAAAAGGCTTTATTTTGGAAAAAAAAAACAAATACACAAAGGAGATTCCTACTTTCTCACCAGAATCTGTCCATTTTGTAACTAACAAAAAGAAAAGCTCCCCTCTTCAACAACAAAGATCCTATTTAAAGATTTGGGGACCAACTTCTGTTATAATCTAACATCCAACCATAGCCTCCACAACAGAAACTAACTCCCTTATGACAGAAATCCTAACTAACATGCAAAAAGATAAAATAGGTTTAAAACCTATTTTGACCCTTTTTCCTATAAATGATAAGGAGTAGTCCTGTTGATTTTGAGTACCACAAAACTTCTGATATTGTCAGGAAGAGAATGTGAGGAAGTTGATCTAGTTTAAAAGATATGCACTTGTGAAAGGCAGATGTATTCCAATGTTTTATTTTTCAAACCTCTTTTCTTGTGCTTGTAATCTTAATCAGTTGTCTGTTCTTTTTCCATGTATTACGTACTAGCTAGGGAGGCATTGTGTATAAATTATTGTTATCATAAAAGTATTATTATTTTATAGATTAGATTCTTTTATTGATAAATATCTTAAAGTATCATATATTGATCCAAATACATTACACAAATTGAAGTATCATTGGATCATTTACCTAAACTAGTATGCAAGTTGATGTACTTTGACATTGTTTTGAGATTGCAGATAAAATAGTATTCATTTTCCATTTTGATGTTGGCTTGAGAGCTGATATATTATACATTGTCCATTCTTGATCTCATCTCCCAATGAAAATCTTTTCAGGCTGACAGTGGTAAACTTGGGGATTCTGACTCATCTGTTTTGAGGTCTAGTGAAGAGGAAATTGATGATGATGGCTTCTTGGGGCGTGTTCCAGATTCATCCTGGACAGTTCCTCAAATCCCTTCCCCTCCTACGGCTTCCGGATTACACTGCCCGGAACTCCGGCGATATACATCTGACAATGCTATGTTTGTTCCTGACATATGCTTTTCCGGCGAGCGGAGGCAGCCTCGCCGTGTTCTTCATCATTCTATTCATTCAAAACGGCGGAGGAACCTATAATTTGGTCTCTGAAAGCCAGCTTGGTATGTTAAAAAAGATTGTTTTTAGCTGTTAGAGATGGAGTGAGCTTTTGAAGTTTTATCCTTCTTTAGAGCATTTGAAATTCATTTTGCAACATGTTTCTTCTATTCATGGCAGTCCTCAATTTCTTTATGGGAGTGAATCTCTGAACTCTCCATTTGACAAAGAAAATAGTTGTTTGTAACTGCATTTTAGAAGGCTTCTCATTCCAGTTTCAATATAACTGGTTCTTGTAAGGGTGTTATTTGAAGTATTATTTGGATAAACCTTTTCTAAATAATGTTTTTAAGAGAAAAAGTAGTAAAGAAAATGGGATGATTATTTAAAAAGTTAAATACGTTTCTTTTTCTCTCTAGAATATTATATAAAAAATGTTTTGTTCTTAAATTAAATTATAAAATATTTAGTTTCTGTATTTTATGAAAGTATTGTAAAACATCATTCTAAAAGTTTCACATTAAACTATAATATAAGTTTTATAATATAATCTTTACATGTTAGAAATAATGTTTTACATGATTTTTATGAATTCCAGGATTTATAATTTAGTTTATAAATAAAAAATAATTTTTTATAATAATTTAGAGGTTAAAAACATATTTAATTTTTTTAATTTAAAATTATTCATACATTAGGTTAAATTAGTATAAATATAAATTAAAAAATAAAATGTTAAAAGGATGGGTTTCACAAATTAGTTTAAGAATAAGTCAATTTTAATTTATTGAACATTTTCACAAAGTAGTAACTGCATAATAGTTAATAATCAAATTCATTCTTCAAAGTGTGTGACACTGTCATTTTAGTTTCTAAAATTAGTATATTATAAAAAAGGCTTCAGAATTTAAAAGAGGTTATTTAATTTGTCTTTGTTAAAATAGATTGGTTATGGTGAAAGTAAAAATTGGTTATTATATTTTCTCTTTAAAAATTATAACATTGTATCATGTCATTATTTTTAATTTAGTTATTGAATTCATCGACTTATTTTCATTTTGGTATCTAAAAGTAGTTTCGAATTTGCCACTAGTCCTACATTACACATAGTTATTAGTAAATATAGTGTCATTTTTTTTTCATTTATGATTTTTTTTTTCTCATTTTCCACCTTCCTTTCACACTTTTTCATATTTATATTCCAATTATATATATATATATATATATATATATATATATATATGAAGTTTCTAATCCCAACACAAATCATAAGTAATCTTACTGTTATTCATTACTTTCACTTACATAATTTTTTTTTATGTACAACGTATGATTATAATATATATAATTATAATAGATGAACCAAAACGAACAATAATGTATAAGTTAGTGTAATTATAATAAATTATATAAAATATAAATTTAATTTTTCATAGATGTAATTCTCATATCACAGTCGGTCAATAACATATAAAATAAAATATTTATGTAAGCACTAAGCATATATTAAATTAAGCTCATCTTCCACGGTCCTATTATAACAAACATTTGACTATAATTTTAGAAAACATGTAAGATACTTTTTCACCTGCAGTACTCTCACAAAGTAATAAATGAATTAGGACCATAGTCTTCTACTAATATAACAGAGTAAATCTCTTGTATTTTCATTGTTTGATCATGTTTCATATCGAAACACTATATTGTAAGAATCTTCATTGACTCTCATAATTCGATATCATTTTCTATGTGAGTTGAATAATAATAGAGTCAAGATAATCTCATCAAATCACCATTCAATACACCTTACACCCAACTCATTATAGTACTTCTTCCCTAGAAGTCACTACACTAATCATTTATACAATTTCTTACATTACATGTCTCATCTCAAGCAATTAGTTAAATTCTAAAGTATTTTTAATATTTTTCATACAATAAGAGATATTTTTCTCAACATCCATAGTCTCTTGCTAAACGAGCTACCTTAGGAAGATAGTTAACTCAGCTAGAAGAATGACTCACTTAGCAAAAGCACACTAACAGAGCTCCCTATTTTTTTTTTTTAAATGGCTTGTCCAATTGGTGAGTATTGAGTGTAAATTCTTTAAAATTCACCCAACAAAACTAAAACCTGCTTAGCAACCAAAACCACCTTGAGCTCACTATGTTTTTACCAAATTTTTGTCTAAGTCGGTGTCTCACTCGCCTAGTGAAAAATGCCACTAGGAGCTTATTTCACAAACTTGTCCAACGAACCTTAATCTAGCGAGCCTTAACTCACCCAATGAGTGAGACCACCCTTACTCTTGGACTTTCCAAAAACCATTTTGGTCCAATGATCGAATATTCACCTGGATAGTATGGATAACCTAGAAATGGAGATTTGATATATCAAATTACCTAAGGGACCATATGAGCAATTTTACTCATTCCTCACGCAAAATACCAACTACTTGTTCAAATCAATATATCAAACTCACAAATACTAAATTAAAACCAATCCAAATCACACAAAAACAATTAATTGATATTCGATAATTCTAAAGAACCTCAATATATATCAATCAATCGTCACAACTACTATGTTCTTATTCAGACAATAAATTACGATCTCAATACTGAAAATAAACATTTTTAATATACTTAATTATCTTTCCTTACCTTGTTAGTAGACTCCAAATACCACAAGTGCTACACACACAACATTCACAAGTAACCCTAATTATACAAAGAAAATTTATATCAATTCTCTGAACATACATCCATGACCACAACAAAATAGAGATTCACTTTAAGCTACCTAAAGTCACTCGCAAACACTTAAAGACTACAAAAAACCAAATCAAAGACTGACTCAAGAAAAAAGAACTAAAAAAGAATTTTAAACGGACAAATGAGTTGTCATCTATGCCAAAATTCTTAAGGTAGGTGATAGAGATCATCTCTTGTAACATATATAAGAAGAACTTGAAGAAGAACATTTGTAATTCAAAAGATTTATGACAAGGTCCAATATCAAAACACGTCTTCTTGAATCTTATAATGTTTCATGAACCATGAAATTTAAAGAAGATGAAGATCATGAGCATAATTAAATAATAATTTAGAAAATTAAATAATTTGTAATTTTATTTTAATTTTATAAAATGTTAAATTTGTTAGGCGAGTGGGTCTCGCTAGTAAAAAAAAATGCATCTATAATTTTCATTTTTTGTTATTTTTATGTGTTTTGGGTTTTAGGTTTTATTTTAGGGTTTCTATATTTTATTAAACTTAAGTGCCTGTATATAAAGGTACTAAAAGCTAATGTAGGCACTTTATAATATATGCATTTGTATTTTTTGAGAGAGTCTCTTGGTTCTTGGATTAGAACTTTGATTCTTATAAAAAATTAACATCTTTCTAACAAATCTTCACTTGACTTATCAATATGCTAGATTATGGTCTCTCTATCTCTGTCTTATTTCACGTTCTTCTCTGATTTATTTTGGTTGTCTCATTCAAATTTAGAAAAGACGAAAAATGAAGTTGAAAATATAAAAAGAGTATAAAGAAAGATTTAGAATAAAAGTTATAGAAAAATAATAATTTGTATATAATAAAATTCAATTAATAGAAAATTCTATTTATAACTTTTTATTAACAAAATAATCCAACTACACCTGTAAAATTATTACTACTCTTAAACTATTTATTAGTTCTTTACAACTATTATTATAAGATTAAAATTGAAATTATTACAAAGAAATAGCAATAAAAAATGTTCTTTACAATTATTATTAGGTTTAAACCCTCATTTGGTCCTCGTATTTGTGTGTCAATCTCAAGTGGGTCCTCGGTTTTTTTTTCGGTCTCAATTGGGTCCACAAACTTGTAAAAATGAGCCAATTGGGTCTAAATATTTGAAAAATTGACACAATTAAGTCATCTTCGTTAAGTTTGTACATACGACGTTAAACAGATGTTAAGTTGTAACTTTTTTTTCATGGCGTGACATTGTGTATTAAATTGAATTAGTGATCTGTTGTACAATCAATAATTCCACGTAGATGTGTAAAATTTTTATATTTGTCCTTAACCAAAAGACTGAACCAAGAAGAAGAGATTGTGAAAAGGGAGTTGAAACCCTCCCAGAATCGCCCCACCAGCCGCGGCGGCCTCTTCTCCTCTAGTACCTGCTGACCTCGACTGCCGGAAAGATTTCTCGACTGGATCTTGCCCGCGAAGTGTTCCATCAGCCCCAATCCATTCCATACTACAACACCCAACACCTGCAGTTCTAGGTCTGTTAACGCTGCCTTCAAGGGTTCTTCCAATTCCTCCATGCAATCCCCCAATCTCGACCCTGACAGCATCGACCTCTTCGGCGACACCCATGTTGTCACTAACAACGATGCTGCCCCCCACGTGCGCCTCACCAATCCATCCCTTTCTTCCTCCGGTCTCCTCCGTGTCCCCGAGCCCCTTGTCTTCGTCGACGCCACTACCACCCTCTCCACCGAATTCTCCTTCTCCATCTCCGGTAATGGTGACGACGTCCTGTTTGTCCTCACTGCCGCTTCCGCCAACGGTTCAGATATCGTCACTGTTGAGTTTGTCATGTCCAAGGATGAAAATGTAGGAGACCCCAACTCGAGCCACGTTGGCATTGATGTCGGAAGCCACTTGTCCCTGGCTGTTGCGAATGCTTCCTATGTGGGTCTGGTTCTCAATAATGGGGAAAAGTTGAATGCTTGGTCAAATGGGATTTTGTTGGTATCCCCTAAGGTTAGATATGTTTGGTCAAATGGGATCATGCAATCGTTGGAAGAATAAAACATTCATGAAAATTTGTCTTCTAGTTCCGATGGCTCAACAATGGTTGATCAGTGGTCCTATGTAGTTGTATGAGCCGGAGGGTGACAAATTTGTCTTCTATGTTTTCTTCTTGGGCAATGACGGTTTCCACGGCAGAAGCTGCAAGGGTGAAGCATGTGGTGGTTGGAGGAGGGCAGTGGGATTGGTGCAAGGTTTTTCGCCAAGGGCTATGAGGCACGTTTGGACCCATCAATGAAAGTACAAATCCCTAATCCATTGCAAATAACAAATTAAATAAAAAATTTCACGTCATATAAGATGTATACATATGTGTGCACCACGTCATCACAGTTAGACGACGTCAATGATAACTTAACAGGGAGGGCTTAATTGGCTCATTTTTACAAGTTTATGAACCCGATTGAGACCGAAAAAGAAACGAGGACCCACTTGAGATTGACACACAAATACGAGGATCAAACGAGGGTTTAAACCTTATTATTATTATTATAAAATTAAAATTGAAATTATTACAAAGAAATAGCATGAAAAACCAATAACATGATAATCCTTTCTTATTTTTATAATATATATAATTTTTAATCAACTATATAAATTTATTACTAGTGTCATTTTAAATTTTAAATTTTAAATAAAACTTTAAAGTGAATTTTAATTTTGAATTTCTTTTATTTTGTGTAATTTTATAATTTTCTTTTTGGTAATTAATTGTGTTGAATTTAAAAGTTAATTATGGAACACTATGCTATTATTAGTTAAAATAAAACAATCTTAAATGCAATGTATAATTATATATTAATTAAATTAATTAATATGATTATTTTAAAATTAGGTATATTTACAATTTTAATCTTCAAAGTTGTTTTAATATTCAAATTGAATAGAATTTTAAAAAAATTGGTAGTTTTTTATTTTAACTTGAAAAATGGGAGAGAAAGGAGAAATTAGATCTTGGCCAAAACTTCGAAAAAGTAAATATTGTAATGTTTATTTGAAAAATGAATTGTAATATCATAAATTGCTATTTGTGTTATAAAAGACGGCAAAAAGCGTATCTTTAGATTCATAATGTGTCAAATTTAAAATATTTTAATAAGTTCCTTTTCTTACAATACAATTTTCAGAAGATGAGTTTAATCAAACTTTTCCAGAGGATTAAAATGTTCCGCCAAACACCAAGCACAACATCAAATACACTTACTGTGTTATATTTAGTAAATTAGTTGAAAGTTAAAAAAGTAACTAATTTAGCTACTTAAATTAGGTCAAAAATCATGTCTCATTTTTCTTTTTCATCCACAAAAATATTCAAATTTAAAGTTACTTTTGTTAATCTTTTTCATAGTCTTTTAAGGAGCAAGTTTCATAATTAATTATTTTTACGTTTAACTATTCATATGATCTCTATTTTGGTAAGAGATGGGAATGTGTTAAGTTGGTTTCATTTAATTTTAATTTAATTTTAATTATTCTAAAAAAACAATCATTTTTATCTCAGACGAAATTTATTATTTATATAAATATTATAGGCGAAATTTATTATTTATATAAATATTATAGGGGAAATTTATTATTTATATAAATATTAGATTGATATTTGAATTAAAAATGACTTTTTTAATATATTATATTATTGTATATTATTAATTAATAATGACTTTAACAACAAAATTTTAATATAAATATTAGTATACCATTTATATAAATAATAAATTTGGTCTCCATTAAAAGAAAACTGAATTTATTGTATAAATATATTTATTAATTTATTTTTATAAAAAAATAATTAATAATATATTAGTTTTAAATATAATTTTTTTAAAAATATTTCTACTTATATAAATTTAATTTTATAAAAAAATATGAATTAACAAAACATGAATTAGTAATATATAATAATATAATAGGTTAAAAAATTATTTTTAATAAAAATATAAGTATAATATTTATACAAATAATAATTTTGTTTTAATTTAGAAAAAGATTATATTATTATATTTTGAGAAAAATTAAAACTAAATTAAATTAAAGATATATATATATATATATATATATATATATATATATA
>NW_025906957.1:88648-157001 GCF_018835915.1 Vigna umbellata
ATATAATTATATATATATATATATATATATATATATATAAAGACTAAATAATTAAAATAAGGATATTTTACTGACAAAAAATTTATAATTTTTTTACAAAATTAAAAAAAAACAAATTAAAATATGCCATGTCATTAATGTCGTTAATAACATATTTTAAAAAACCTAATTAAGAAAATTCAAAAATTAAAATAATTTTAAAAGCAAAGACGAATTTGACACATTCCCATAAAAATGAAATAACTTTTATAAACAAAGTGTGTTGGTTATATTATGGCTAATCAATATAATAGGTAGAATATCTTCAAGTATAATGATAAAAAATATAATAATGTCACGATCCAAATACACACTAAAACATAAAAGTTCTTAAAAAGAAAAGTATAATATCAATATACATAATATTTTATTGTTATAAATATCTTGTTTATTAAAAAAAAGAAATTAAATGAAACAGTCTTATCTTATAAAAGAAAAATGAAATTAATTAAGTTGTATGTTATAAATGGATGAATAAAAGATAAATAATAAGATAATGTATTATATTTAAATATATATTTTAGATTATATTCCTTTTTCAAATAGCTAGGCAATTATTATGATGTGTTTGGACAGGTTTCAACATTTATTTTCCTAACGCAAGACAAACTGTCAGGATCATATCCAGACCAATCTAGAATGAGACTTGGAATAGAAAAGTTTCAAGATTATATGAAAGTTTTGCAACCAATCATATGAAATTGTCGAAACGTGTCTGTACGAGATCTCTTCTTCGTTATAAATATCAAGGCAGAAGACAAGAGTTTTGACAAATATGTGTATGCCTACTTGTAATTCGAGGACTTGTAGAAAAAACACATTACCAAATGAAATGACGTAATTTAATGTATTCTACGTAGCTTTTGTTAACAAGTATTTTGTAAAGTTGAAAAAGTACTAGATAAAGTTGAGAATGTTTCCTCAGATTATATATTACTTTTATGTAACCAATTATAATAAGTATTTAAAATTAATCATCATGTATAAAGAATAACAAAAATAAGATAAAAATAATATGGACTCATTCTTGAAAATTTATATAAATAAATATTTACTAAGAATAATATATATAGATAATTAATTTGAGATATTTATTATTGATATTAGTATTATATTATTAGTTATTGTATTTGTATGATCACCCGATCAAATGACTGACTAGTCTTAGAACAATCAATAATTAATAATTAATCTGAACAATAACAATTATTAATGGGTAGTTAATGAGAATAATAGTCATTAATTGAAAATTAATAAAAATAATAACAGTCATTTATTGGTAATCAATGAGTCAGGCCTAATGGTAAGTTCATTATAATACTTATAAATATATGTCTGACGGAGGATGTCAGGTAATTAACTCTTATTATTCATCTTTATTACAATATTGTTACGTAAAATCATTGACTCAAGCATCAGAGTGTCTTTAACAGATACCCTCCCACATGGTTTAGACAAGAAGGAGAGCGAACAGCATAACTTGGACGTTGGAGGACCATTAGGAAAGCAATGAATGAAGAGATTGGGGCATTGAGTGCAATAATACATGAGAGCTAACCAGTTTACCGAAAGAAGCTTGACCCATTGGTGTAAAATGGGTGGATAAGAGAAAAACCAATGTGGATGAAGAAGTAGAGTGATATAAAGCTCAACTTGTAGTTAAGGGGTACAAACAAAAAAAATGAATTGATTATGACAAGGATGGAAACAATTCGACTGTTGATCTCTTTAGCAACTCAACACAAATGGACAATTCAGCATATAGATGTGAAGTCATCATTTCTTAAAGGAGTTGTGGAAGGGGAGGTATATGTTGAATAGCCATTCAACTACATGTAAAGAGGAGAAGAAAATAAAGTGTTGAGATTGAAGAAAGCGCATGATGAGTTCAAGTAGGTCACCTGAGCACAGAATGAAAGAATTGACACTTATTTCAAGAAGAATGGGTATGAGCAATGTCCATATGAATATGCTTTATACTTTAAAAAGAATAGAGAAGATATGATTATTGTTGCTTTGTATGTAGATGATTCAATCTTTATGGGAAACAAAACTGAGTTGGTTAAAGAATTTAAAGGGGTGATGAAGAACGAAATTGAAATGATCAATTTGGATCTCATGAAGTATTTTCTTAGTTTGGAGGTCGTTTGAGGGAAGGAAGGCATTTTCATGTATCAAGAAAGGTACGCCGAAGAGATTTTACAAAAGTTTAAAATGGCGTAGCGTAACCTGGTTTCTACTCCAATAAAGCCCAACACAAAATTGTCTTAGTATGGAGAAGGAGACCAAGTTAATCCAAGGAAGCACCGCAGTCTAATTAGAAGTTTAAGGTATTTGACAAACATGAGACTAGATTTAATGTTAAGTGTTGGGATCACAAGTCGATACATGGAAGAGTCGAGGTACCCACGAGAAGACTTTGAAAGGAATACTAAGGTATATGATAGAAACAATATCGTTTGGCCTATTATATACCAAGTTGAATGATTACCGACTTAGTGACTACTTAAATTGTGATTGGTGTGGAGACATTAATGATCGGAAGAGCAAAATGAGTTATGTTTTCTTCATGAAAAACACGATATTCACTTGACTTTCGAAGAAGCAACCTAGGCCGAGTACATTACAACGTCTTGGAGTGTGCATTATGTTGTTTAGCTTAAGAATCTTTTAAGCACGCTGGAAGCAAGAAAAGAAAATAATGATCCAAGTGGATAACAGGTCAGGCATTGAGTTAGCAAAAAACCCAATCAATCATGAAAGAAATAAAAAACATTAATGTTGAGTTTCACTTCATCTGAGAACCAATAAAATAAAGAAGTGTGAAGTAGAACATGTGGAAAGTAGAATGCAAATTGTTGATATGTTCACAAATTCATTACCTACTGTGTTTTTCAATGATTAGAAGAAGTTGATTGGGATGAAAGATGAAAATAATTTAAGTTTATAAAAGGGTTTTGTCAGAATAAACTTTGTCAATTATTATGAGGAATAATGTTTTAATATATTAGAAGAGCCAAAGCCAAGAAGTTAGTGTATTATGTTTTGACATTTATGGTCATTATAATAGTGTGTTGTAATAATTAGAGATACTATGGCTTAGATATGAAAGACCAAATGTTTATCCTTTAAATTATAATGTTCACGTGATATGAAATACATTAAAGTAAAATTAAATTATACAAAGACTTTGTCATTCTACTAACAGTTGTGAGTGAGTTGCGAAGAGTGCAACAATGAAAAGGAGACAGTGATGACAAGGTGAGAGCATGCAAACACTAACAACACAATGAGAAAACATCAAAAAGAAACAAAACGATGCACACAAAGTGAAAAGAGATTGAATGGATGCTATGTTTAAAGGATATACATAGATTATAGAAGAAAAGACAAAGTTAGTTTTACATGTATTCTTATTACAATCAACATAAAAACCAAAAACTATTACAAATTTACAAATTTATCACTGCATATGTTTTTACTATTTAACTTACAAGGACGTGATTTATATTTTTTTCTTGTATTGATGTAATGTCACATATCACTTTCATGTAAGACACATGACACAACCTTGAAAAAAAAAGCTGTATTCTCATAAAAAAACTATTTCGAGAAATCTAATTTAGAATATTCTAAAATATGTAATCTAAAATATATTTTAGCTTTTTTTTTTCAGCATATGTAATTCATAATAAAAAATTTTGTATTTTAAATTATATAATCTGAAATATAAACATTTATCAAGATACAGGTCAAAATTCTATCACAAATAACATATTGGAGAACACAATAGAAAGCAGAATGGACAGTTAGTTCATAAGTGAAATAATATAAGTTTTCTCTTTTGTACAGAAAAGAAAAAAGTCGCATAAAAAAAATTAAAAGAAAATCATTAGCTGATAATTAAATCAATAGACACAGTAGACAATATTAGTCATAGTTCTTGATACGCAGGAAGAAGATTCCCATTGAATGGTAACTTACTATACTAGTCATGACAACAATACATGTCCCACAACTTTTGATACAAACCCTTTATTGGGCTCAATGAGCCCTTGATCCAAGAAGAAAAGGTCAAAAATAGATGGGGGCAAAGTATATCAGAGGAAAAAGACTAAAAGAAGGGGACACAGCATATTAGGGAGGAATAGGTTGGTTAGAAGAGAGAGAGAAAGGGGTGTGGTTGTTTTAAAAAGAATCAGGATGAGAAGTTTTGGGTGGACGGTTATTTTGTTTAGTGGAGAGGGAACCATTTTTGGTTTCTCTTAGGAGCTTGGCTTTGGACAGTGGATAATTGTATCCTTCTGATTTTCTTGTTTAGCAGGAAATAAAAATCACCTATATTTATTTTGAGTCTTCATTTAATATGTTTTGTTGATTTTTTCTAAACCTATCGTTGGTCCGACCTATCGGATAGTCGCACACAATGTCACCGAAGAAGACCAATACTCGAGGAATCAATAGCTGAGGAGAATGATGAGACGAAGGTAGGGTTTGTTGCGGGAAAAGTGACCAAACTCAAGGCAGTTGTTGAGGAGTTAGTTGCGCAATCATTACAAAACCAAACCCATTTGGAGAATGTTCGTAAAGACGCCACTAAGCAGATCACAATATTACGTAAGGATGCAGGTAAGAATCAATCAAAGTTGCTCAACCTAATGTCAGAATTTACGAAGGGAAGAGAGGACGAGGATGAAGGACAGGGGTCGGTGGAACAGAAGAAAATGAATTCGGTAAAGGTTATTATATCAAGGGTGTTTCTGAGTATGAAACAGCTTGACGGAGATGATTTGTTGAAGTTTCGCGAATCGATGAAGAAAATCGAGTTGACGTCATTCCACGGTGAAGATTTCGCAGGGTGGATTGCGAGGGCAAAGGTTTATTTTAATATCCAAGAGACATGAGAAGTCGTACCTGTAAACTTTGCCCATCTTTGTATGGAAGGAAGCACGATACTATTTTTTCAGTCTCTGTTGAATGAATGAATATGAGGAGTTAACATGGAAAGATTTGAAAAGAGAGATGCTGGACAGATATGGAGGAATGGGGGAAGGAAGTGTTTATGATCAATTGGTTTCTCTGAAACAAACAGGAAGTGTGGAGGATTATATTAGAAGTTTTAAATATTTGATTACCCAAATACCACGAATGCATGACGAATAGTTCTTTTCATACTTTACTCAAGGGTTAAAGGTCGAAATCCGTGCAGAATGCGAAGTTTACACATTGCAAACCCTCTCTTTAGGAGCGCATGATGAATATGGCTCATGCCATTGATGTGGAGATGTCAGGGAGAAACAGAATGTGGCAGGGAAGAGGTGAGCCACGTGATGATGGTAAAACCTAATTGGAAACTGACCTATCTTTAGTGCGTTGGGTAAAACTAGCCCAAAATAGAATGGGGGCAATTGGGGAGGAAATGGACCAGGCCTAATTGGGGAGGAAATGGACCAGGCCGCCAATTTTTCGAAGATTGTTCCCCGATGTCTACCTCCAAACCTCCTGACCATCGCCTTCGTCAATGTCGCCTAGGTAGGATTCTTCACCTTCTTTCGCCAAAAGCGAAACTAATAATTCGCCCCCCTTCCATACAGATGTACACCAGCTTCATCTTCTCCCTTTCTATCACATTTTGTAATTCGAAGAATTTCTCCGCCCTAAGGATCCATCCCATCGGATCGACCCCTTCGAAAGTGGGTAATTCCACTCTCTTCATCCAACTCTTTTGAACGTCGCATTCTTCCTCTAATTCATCCTCTGACTCATCCTCCTCCGTACCCCGACCTCCATTAACCAAACGACGGCCTTCAGAACTCCTCCCCCGGTTCCCTCTTCTCCCACGATCGCGATTCGTGTTTCGAGTCATTCCCCTCATCTCTGCTCAAATTTCCTCCAACGTCGCTTCCATGGAATCGAATCTTCCCTCCAATGCACTCACCCTGTTCTCCATCTCGTCTCTCCTTCGATTTGGATCCGGCAGGTCGGACCAATATTGTTGGACTTCTTAAATCAAGAAGTCAAGAAAGCAAATAAATCACACCAACAGAACGCACTTATCTTAATATACTTCTCTTATTCAATGAACAAGAATACAATTGTATAGTAATCACCCCCAAGGAAGCCCGATCTCCCTCCACTAGACTAATGTTCCAGTTAACAACAAAATATTCATTTCATAATCCCCGCCCTTTACCACTAATTCTTATTTATACTCCCCTTTTCCTCTAACTAACTTCTAACAGAAACTCCCTCCTAATTTCTAACAGACATTCTCTCCTTCCCGCCTTTATTTCTCCTCACGTATACTTTTATTCCCCTATCACTAACCAAACCGAAACGTGGGTGCTTTGGTTGCCTTGGGCAGAGTTTTGGTTTAACACCACTTATCATGGATCTACAGGAATGACTCCTTTTGAAGCTGTCTATGGGATACCACCCCCTAAGATTGTGCAAGTGGTGCAAGGAGAAGTGAGAGTTGAAGTTGTCCAGAAGAATCTTTTGGAGAGGGATGAGGTGTTAAGACAACTAAAATCCCATTTGCTTCATGGTCATGATAGGATGAGGACTCAAGCCAATAAGCATCGAAAGGAAAAAAGACACTTTGTTGTGGTGATCTTGTGTTTTTAAAATTGAAACTGAATAGGCAGCAGTCTGTCATTAACAGGGTTAACCCAAAATTATGTGCTAGATATTATGGCCCTTTTGAGATTGTGGAGAAAATTAGGAAAATGGCATATCAACTAAAATTGCCACCAAGTTCAAAGATTCATCCTGTTTTTCATGTATAATTATTTAAAAGAGTCGTGAGTAAGTATAAGATTGAGGAGGATCTTCCTAATGGGTTGGAGGATGATAGAGTGGAATTACTAATTCCAGAGGGGATCTTGGCAACTCAGAACAACACAAAGAGGGGGGAAAATAAGAAGCAAGTGTTGGTGCCTTGGAAGGGGTAAAATGTTGATGAAGCTACTTGGGAAGATGAAGTAGTAATTCGAAGTCAATTTCCAGAATGTAGCCTTAAGGACAAGGCTCTATTTCAAGAAGGGGTATTGATACAGACCCAAACATTATTGGGCTCAATGAGCCCTTGATCCAAGAAGAAAAGGTAAAAAATAGATAAGGCAGAGTATATTAGAGGAAAAAGACTAGGAAGGACGACGTGGCATATTAGGGAGGAATATATTGGTTAGAAGAAAGAAAAAGAGGTGTGGTTGTTTTAAAAAGAATCAGGAAGAAGGGAAGTTTTAGGAGGACGGTTATTTTGTTTAGTGGAGAGAGAACCATTCTTGGTTTCTCTTAGGAGCTTGGCTCTGGAGAGTAGGATAGTTGTATCCTTCTGATTTTCTTGTTTATCAAGAAATAAAAATCACCTATATATGTTCTGTTGATTTTTTTTAAACCTTATCAACTTTTATGCCAATAAACTCACTACAAGAAGTCCTGTCAAGAAATAACAAAACACAAATTTTACCACGGACAAAACATAGGGGCACTACTTTATATGTAGTGTGATTTTCCAATCAAAATTGATGTTTTACTTCATTAATCCATGCAGGAAGAGTCAGCACTAAATGTCAGTGATGGTTACAGAAAT
The DNA here is from genome assembly GCF_018835915.1 of Vigna umbellata. The sequence goes on from NW_025906957.1 coordinate 96,282, forward strand.
GAAACTCTAACTTATAATGGAGAATCACACCTTTATTTTATTCAGGAATTCACTGTTTTATTTATATACAAAATTTATTTCTACTTTTAAACTAAGGACATCTCCCCATACTAAGTATATACGAAGTAAGGACATCTCCCTTTATATCTCAGGGACATGGCATGACAAATTTCTTGATTCATTTACACTGGTTGGGTTTCCAATGATTCATTTTTGTGTTGTAATTACAGCGTCAATCAAACTATCACCGGCATGAATCAAATAAAACAGACAAATGATTATGTATTAACACAATTACTCAAGGGAACTATGGCACCCAAATAATATCAAATCCATTACAGTCCTACTGCACTGGAACACTACTTCTACAGCAATACATCATACTGATTATGGAAGATTAAAACTGAGCTTCAAAGGGGGAAGAAAAGAAACCTTCATTGAGAAACCAAACCATGCATTCAATCGGATCTTCCGTCCAGCAACCTCAACCATACAATAAGACTAAATAGTGGCTGCCCACCAATTCCAGCGCCACCATCAAGATGCAGCGCTGCCATCGCCACTACTACACCTGCGATTTGTTTCTATTTATTGTTTCTTTTTTTCCACTACTTTTTTACTCTCTTCTCTCGTTTTTTATCTTCATTGTTCTACTTAATACTCATTCCCTGAAACATTGAAACCCCTCAATACTCATTCTCTGAAGGAGAGCAAAGAAAAGATTCTATTTGAAGATAAGGATGAATTAGTTTTATGCTTGTTAGGAGTTGCAGAGGATTTAAAATTTAAAACATGTATCTATAGTTATGAAATTATTTCAAGTCTTGAACTTGGTGGTGTTTCGTTTTAATGTTATTTTTATTTGAATTTTTAGACTTACTATTAAGAGGCTGTCTTTCTTTTATTTTTTAACAATAGTAATGTTTCCGCCTTTTTATTTTATATATATGTATTTTATTATTTTATCCGATATGCTTCTGTCATAACCGTTATGATTTATGATATATTTCTGTAAAAGAATTTTGGGTTACTAGCTAAAAGTGACAGCATGATGAATGCATAAATGAAAAAAAAAAAACACATTATTTCAAGAATAACTAAGAATAACAAGAGAAAATATTGTTATCAACTAAAATAGTTTTAGTTTGTTTAGTTTGTATTCTTGGACTTATACAAAATGTTCAATTCAAATTGTATTGAGGTTAACCAATTTAAAATGTCAACAGTATCATATAGCTAAAAGTGGCAACTTCATGAGTGTATGAATAAAGATAAAGAAAAAGAGTAAAAACACACTATTTCAAGAAGAGTAACTAGGAGAATTGCAAATATTCTTACTCAAGGGAACAATGTCACCCAAATAACATCAAATCCATCTACAGTCCTACTGCAGTGGAACACTACTTCTAAAGAGATGCATGATACTGATTATAGAAGATTATAAGTGAGCATCAAAGGGGAGGAAGAAAATAAACCTTTAATGAGAAATCACCCCTTCAATCGGATCTGCTGTCAAGCCACCAACCAAACTCGCTCAAAGTGCCACTTCACACTCATTGATGAGCGAATTGCTAATATTCAGAGTATACTTTCTGCCTTCCGAATACTTATTAGGATTTTGAATGCTCGGCCAAAACTGAGTTCTTGATTTCCTTAGCAGAAGGCTGAAATTTAAATAACAATTTTCTTCATACCCTTTTACCACAGCTGAGATCTAACCCATTTTTGTTATTTAAACATGTTATCCACAGGTTACACTCTAGGGTGCACTGGTGCCCAAAAAATGCTGTCCTGCACCTTGAGTTTTGCCTAATTACTTCTACTTTTGATCAGTTTGATGCCCAATAAGTCACTTTACCTGGACACTGAATCCAAAGTTAGTCGGATATACAGGCTAAAGAGATTTAATTTAGCATCATTCAACATGAAACAGCACACATAACATAAAATATTAGATCTTCAAATTATCCACCCTCGACCCTGTATCCATGAAACCTGAAGCCATGGTGTGACTCCAAAGGGGACCAAGCATCAGTATTCCTATAATCATCTGGTCGGTCAGGTTTGCAACCATGAAGAAGAAAAATAAGTCTAAAGTCACTTCCCCCAAACATTCAATCCAAAGTTACTTGCCTATTCAACTAAGCAACCTTTATTGTGAGACAACACACATTTGGATTGAAATAGTATATCCTGAAATTGTCCATATAAAACCCATATAACAAAACTTCAGGGACCAACCATTGAGTCTACAGCTCAAATTCAAGATAATCAGCTGTTGACGAGGGTTTGGAACTTCACTCGCTTTTTAACACTCCGCATTCGATCATACCCAATACCAATCTTGCTGTGCATTAACTTAATCGCCAAATCCGCATTACCAGCCTTCCTCAAGGCATTGATCAGCACAGTCCGAACCTTTCCTGGTATTTCCCTACCCCTATCCACAATCCCATCAGCCAACTTGCAGGCCTCCTTCACACGACCAGCCTTGCACAGCACACCAATCATGTCCTCATAGGCTCTCTCCAGAACAATCCCCATCGGGGCAAGCTCATCCAACACCCTGCAGGCCCTTGCAACCTTCCCTGAAAGACACAGCCCAATTGAAAGAGCCCTGAAACATGCAGCATTCGGCGTGACACCTTTGTCGATCATCTCCTCCCACAGCTTCAGCGCCTCCTCGTTCCTCCTCTCCTTGAATAGCTCACTTATAAGTATAGTAAAAGTATAAATAGTCTGCTCACACCCCTCTTGCTCCATCCGCCTAAACAACATCAGAGCCTCATCAACCCTCCCACTCTTGCACAAACCATCCATCAGAGCATTGTAACAATACGAATCCGGTGGACACCCCACTTCCGCCATCTCCTCAAACAGCCTCTCCGCCTCATCCACCCTCCCAACCTTCCCAAGCCCATCAATCAAACTCGAATAAAACACAGCATTCACACCCACCTCATTACCCTTACAAAACCTGAAATAACTCATGGCCTCCTCCACTTTCCCACTCTTGCACAAACCACCTACAACAGCACCATAAGTAACCTCATCAGGCTCAACTCCATCCACCTTCATCCTCTCCAAAAACGAGAGCGCCGCATCCATGTTCCCGCTCTTGGCATAACCATCAATCATGGCAGTATACACAGCCTTGTGAGCCACACAACCTTTCTTAATCATACTCTCAAACACAAAACAACCCTCCACAACCTTCCCCTGCTTACACAACCCACATATTGTTAAACTATACGCGTGAGAAGGGATTTTCGTGACCAACACTTCATCCTCCTCCATCTCATGGTAAAGCCTCACGCACGAATCCATGTCACCCTCATTGTAACACGCCTGCATCAGGGTCATGTACGTGGCCTCATCGGGCGGCACGTTTTCAGCCTCCATTTCGCGGAGAGTGGCGAACGCGTCCCGCGTTCGCCCGACCTTGCAGTAGCCTTTGACGAGCGTGTTGTAACTGACGACGTCGGGCTTGGGCGACGCGCCTTCCTGCATTGATTTGAACACGCGCTCGGCGGACTCGACGAGGGAGGCGTTGACGAGGGCATTGAGGAGGGAGTTGAGGATGATGAGGGAGAGAGGGAGGTTGTTGGTCGTCATGGCGCGGAACAGCCAGAGGAGATCATGGATGAGGCCGGCGGCGGCTAGGGTTTTGGCGAGGGAGTGGGCAGCCGGGAGGGTGATGGGGAGGTTGGCGCGGCGGAGGCTGTCGACAGCGGCGGGGAGGGAGGAGGGGGGCAGGAGGGGTAGGAGGGACACATGGCAGTCGAGGGAGTGGGTGTAGTTGGGCTGTGTGGCGGCCCAGGAGAAGAAGCGCGTGGCGGTGAGAGGGTCGGAGAGGGAGCGGAGCGTGTGGGAAACGAAGGCGGGGGAGAGAGAGACGAGGTATTGGCGGCAGAAGGAGTCGAGGTTGGACTCCATGGAGGGAGAGCCGTCGAGGAGGGAGATGATTTGAGAGACCCACGGAGAGGTTTGAGGGGAGGAAACGACGTCGGAGAGATTGCAGAAGGGTTCCACCACCTCGCGCGGCGGAGGGAGGAGTGTGCTGAACGAGCGCCGTGCATTGTGGCTGCGCGAAGGGTAAACTCGTTTGAGTAGCGCAAGGGCCACTCTTCTCATGACTCTCACTATTTTGTTTGTCAATAAGGATTTATTTTCGTTTGAAGTGTTGGTTATTTGGGTTCTTCAAATGAATGGTTCAGTTGTTGAACTAAGAAAGCAAAAGTCAAAGTTATATATTTGTAGTGAGGGAGAGAGAAAATGAAAAGAAAGAATGAGAAATTAAATAGTTTAAATTAAAAATATATAATAAATGTGATTGGTGTAAAGAAATTAAAATTAATTATAAATATAACAAATTGTAAAAAGTTTTTGTTTGTATTTAAAAAAGTAATAAATTTGTGCAAGAGATCAAACCAGATAACTTCCACTCCAAATTAAAAATAGGATTTGTACCAGGAAGGGCCGGTCGCCGTACAGAAGAACGCTCGGTAAATGACCGTCCGCCCATTTTAATGCCAAAGGGCCAACGACCATCCGCCTTCTGCAATATGGGAGGCGGACGCCCATATCACATGGGCGGACGCCCGCACCTCATTGACTGCCCAAATCACTAATCATCGTGGCTTAGGTAAATTAACCTGGTTTAGAGGTAAGTGGGGATTAGAAGCTATTGGGCTACTTTGGGCCGTGATTAACTTTTCACTAATCCCAAGCCCATAGCAAAAACTATAAATACAGGTCCATGGTGAGTGGTAGATAGGTTACATTGAATGCACATTTATTGCTGTCCTTGAGAAAAAACATTGCAATGAAACTGACTTTGGCATCGGAGAGTCTTTTGCAGGTCTCCGCCCCCCAGGATTGAAAGGAGAGCTAAGATTTGGAGGGAAGATCAGCCGCCGAGACAAGAGCACAGGAGAATTGGGAGGTCCGAAATAGCACAGCCCTACACATCCGAAACAGGATTGTATAATGTCAAAGTCTTTCGCAAGTAACGTTGTCCTAGTAAAACCAAAGATGACTAATTATTAAGGTAACTAAGTGTTACTTAGCATATCCTAAACCGGTACCCACCCACAAAACATAACATAGGCTTATGAACGACAAAAACATATACATTACTATAAATAGATATTATTTACTATGTATAAATACAACATTTATTGTCTAATATGTATAATTGAATTGAGCATCACATTAACTTTTCAGGCTCCTTAACTTAGGACTAGCAAGATCGAACAAGAAAAACACATTTTACCTTATTGTTGAGAACGTTGTAACTGTGAAAAAACGAGAGATACAAGTTGAAGAAAAATAAACACTTATGTTGGACGAATACACTTTAACCTTGTAAAAACATTCAATGTCCACCGTGAGGCCAACTCTGAAGAACTCATGGTGTTTACATTTTTGGAAAAACGATAATTGGAACTACAAAGGTAGCCAACAAAGTTGAATAAAGCAAAACACAAAGGAGATAAAGGTGGGACGAAGGCATGATAGAGTAGGCTACGTTAGAAAGGGAAAATTTTTACGATTAATAAATGTGTTGATATGCATTAAGTATGTATGTTGGGGTTAAAGATAATTTGGATGAATTGTAATCTCATTTTAAGATAATGGGTATGTTCACTTGTTTATATGTGTTATAAATTGTTGATGTCAACTTTAGTTTTATGTGTATGTGAAGTTATTTGAATGATGTGTCATGTGTCTCAACAAAAGGTGGGCTCTATGTGAGTAGTCTTGTATGGGTAATGGCACCTTATGAACTCGATAAGTCTTTGTGTTAGAATGAGTGAACTCGTAAATCTTTGTGTGAGAATGATTGAAAAACTCTATGTGAGTGACACAATTGGTAATCTTGTGTAGATTGATTTATCTACTAAGCTTTATGACAAAGCATGTCTAGAAGTTGTGTGAGTGAAATAATGGATAAACTTTTCAAGAGTGAAAGGGCGAAAATTTTGTGTGAGTGTAACAATTGGTAGTTTCACATGAGTAAGATGCTTGATAGCTCTATTTGAGTTGGCTAGGCATGTCATTGTGAGCTAACATGACTCACATGGATTGGCTCACCACGGGTTGAGCTAAAAATGAATAAGCTCAAATTTACTCACTTTTTGGTGGGTCAAAAAATTTGTAACCCGGTTCAACCCACTATAGGTTAATGGGTTAATAGGTTGCTCACTTAGGGCGTGTTCGTTTGCGTTGATTCACTATTCTAGTAAATTACGAGGGGAAGATTTGTGATGATTAACTATGTTCATTTCTAGCAATTTGCAAGCGATGGAAAATGTGAATTAGTGGGATCACGTCATCATTCTATCTCACATGAGTTAAACGGATTTGAGGGCGATAATGGTTGTTTTACAATAATGTCCCTGCTATATGAAGGTAGTCGTTGTGGACCTCCATGGTCGCGAAGGGAGCATGAAGGTAGTTGTGGAACGCATTTCATGAACAACTGTGTGACAGTGAAGTGTTGGGAATTGGTTCTGGGTGTAGTGGAATCGATTCCTTTTGAAGGGTTAAAGGTAAGGGAATCAGTTTTGGGGCTTGTGAAACCAATTTCATGAGCATGCATACGTGTGTGGGCTCTTAATTGTATATCTTTATGTGGTTCTTGATCCATTTACCATATTCAGTGACCTTTGAGAGTAATAGTCTTAGTGCATATGTGAAAAGCATTGAAGATCATGGTTACATTCTTCATTTTGGTGTCTTCTTTCACATTTTCTTTATACAAAAAATGATGTATTCTTTAAAAATTACCATTATTAACTTTTTTTTTTCAAAATTATGGAGTAACAATCTTTTAAAATAATTTTAACTCATCCAAAAATTATTTCATTTTACTTTTAACATATGGGCAATGTGACCGATCGGTTTGGGGGGTGACCTACAGAATACACTCCGACGCTGAAGTCATAATTTTTCTCTGGAGGTCTAGAGTAATGAGATTATGAAAGCCTAATACATGTCTTAATACATATGGTCATTAATACATGTCTTAATCAGTCATCAATAGCCGTTACCGCATTGATTGGACTTTAACTATGTCCACATGTTGTCGTGACCGAACGACTTCTAAGTCATTTTACGTAACCTTGATGTTCGATCCGTTGGACTTGGTATGCTGTCATGCCTTACTAGGCGGGTCTATCCTATAGTAACATGTTATATAAGAAGTTCTTGATAAAGCAACTTTCTTTAGTTCTTTTTAGTATTTTTAGAAAAAAAAAAAGTTCTTTTCATTTATAGTTTTGGTTAAGATAACAATTTTGCATTTTTTTTAAGAGTGATACATGTATTTTTTTTTTTATTTCCTTGTGGATGAATTCATTTATGATTAAACAATGGTATCAAAATAATATGTATTATGTTTTTTATATAAGTAATAGACAATATGAGTTTTATTACCAGCTTGACAAGAATGTTATAGTATTACTAACAAGAATATATATACATTGCATTGAGACTCGGAGGATGAAGCTTTTACAGCTTGGATGTCTCACATTGGGTTATCTTTTACCAGAGTCATAACTTAGACAAAAATCTTTGTAACAACTTTAACTTCATTAATTTTTTTGACGTCATCTTTTGTCTTAGCATCAACTTTAGCCAATTGGGTTATCTTCTTAAACTAGATATTTGATTTAAAGATTAAAACTTAAATTTCCATAAAATTTTGAATCACTTTCATTGAATTAATGACATTAGCTAAATCAATATTTTATTTTAGTAAAACTTAGCTATGGATTGATGATGGAGAGAACAAGATACTAAGGAAGAAAATTTTCCTTAGCTTTTAGAATTCTCAACAAGCATAGCGTTGAAGAAAGTCGGGAATTTTATTTATTTATTTTCCTAACATTAAGAAGTTGAACCGGATTTATTTTAAATCCGAAGCAAATAAAAACTTTATTTAATATATCTGGTTTCTCTATCTCTCTCTACATATAAAAGAGTGTTGCAAAAATTACAGCCACTAATTATAAACTATTTATTGGAGTATATATTAACATATATTTTTAAACTTAAAACAATGAAAAAACGCATTAAAATGGATAATATATGAAACTTTATATATTACAATCTTACCCTATATAAGACAAAAGAGGTCTTAGACTAGTAAAACAATATAAAACATGGTATTATATTATATTGAATACTTATATGCACAAATTAATGCCAAATATAAAATTATATTGAGTACCAAACAATAAATATAGAAGTTAAATCATGACTCCACTATAGTTTTATATGTTATTCTTTTTTTACAATATATTTTTCTATTTTTCTAGTAAACTCCGTTATAGGATATTATTACCTTTATCCACTAATTCCTATTGTAAATAGAAATATCAGTTTAAATGTGTGAATTAACCTCATTAATTTGGGTTAACAAAAATTTGAAATTTTAAATGTAAGTGAAATTGAACCTGGTTAACTTAATTTATAGGTTAAACCATTTAAGTTGGGTTTAGAATGAGTTGAATTAATTTATTTTGAATTTATTGCAATTCATATATTAAATAAATTGAAAAAATATACCTAATATTTTGTAAAGGGTGGAATCTAATTATAAAATTTTTCACTTACTAAAAAAACTGAACCAAGTTAAACTAGTTCATTTTAATTCAATTTATATGGACTCTGATTAACTTAAAACATATGATAAATAAAATTTTAAAATTATTATGATAAAAATCAATAAAAAATATATTTTTTAACTAAATAAAATATATAAGCTTTTTTAACGCTGTAAAGACTTTTAAATTATACACACACATTTTAAACTTTGCCGTTACTCCTCTCTTTGTTTTTTCTCTTTGTTCTTCTACGGGATTTTTCGTGTCGCGCTTCAGCGTTTGGTTCCCATTTCAAGTTTTCGCGCTAAAGTCCATCTTCCATTCTTCTCTGAAATTCAACGCTTCTCTCGTTCCTTCTTCAATTTCTCGAGCAATTTCTGTTAGGTACTGGCTATTTCGGTCACGGTTTTATCTATTGTAAATGAATATAGTTTAAGTTAATTCATTATTTGCATTTGAAATTCTGATTCTGGGAGTTAGCGTGTAACTGAAACTTCTTTTATGCTACCAATAATGAATGAAAATGTGTTGCATTGTCAATTGAGTTCTTGAAGTGATTTGTTTTCTGCATATTCTACCTCTACTTCTAGGTCATTTAATCCTGTTCTGCTCCCATTTATTTGTGAATTTTACAGTATTTGGTGAAAGATTTGTTGATGGTACAAAGGTGTGTATATTCATTGGATTTTCACTGTTTTGCTCTCTTTTTCCTCACTTTTGATGATGGAGCTTAAGTTTTATGAAGTCCTTTTGTCATTACGCATCAGTCAAGTTTCCATCTTCCTTTGTGAAACTGCAATTATGTAATGAGTTTATAAAACTTTATTGGAAGTTGAAGGTGCTGATTAGAGGATAATGATTTGTTGCTTAGTGATTTATTCAAAAAGAAAGTGACAAATAAGTTAATGAGAAAGTTAGAGCAGCTGTTACCAGTCTGCGTGTAAATGGGTTAGTCTGTGTGTGAGGGTTAGTGTGTGCGAACAGAGGAGGGGTTAATGTTTAGTCAGTTAGGAGCTGGGACTGTGAATTGGTATTAGTTATTTTATACAGCTAAATAGTCCTTGGTTTTCAAGTATGCTTTTGAAAAATTCTATACACAATCCTTTGTTTGTCAGATCTTTGTTAGAGAAGCATCAGGTATTGAACTGAAATCATCGTTGAAAATTTTCTGCCTTGTATGATTCAAATATTTAATATTTAGGATAACTAGTTTCTTATGTGCTTACTGTATAATGTATTATAACTGATCTACGGGTTTAGTATTGACCTACTCAAAGTTCAACTATTTTTGCTTTCAACTTGTTATTTTTAGTTAAGAAATGGTAGCTTCTTTAGTTGTAGGACGATTGCATTGATGTTATTATTATCGTAGCCGTTTGAGCACATCCGCTAGCTACTTTTCTTTTGTCTGCAATTAAGTAAAGCCTAGTCTTATCATTCCATGAAGAAACCTGATGTACTGTTTTGTCTTGCAGTTGTTTTAATTGGACCCTTGGACATTTATGGTTAATATCCGACAACTGAAATGAGATGCAATGCATGCTGGCGAGAATTAGAAGGGCGAGCGATTTCCACAACCTGTGGTCACCTATTATGTATCCACATAGAAACAGTTTTGACGTTGTGTTCCTCCTTTTTAGTAAAATATGATCAACTTAGTTCATATTAAATTAGGTTGATTTTCCGCATGTTTTATCATTGAAATGGTTATTATTTTTTATTTATGTGGTTTCCTTAACAATGTTAAAAGGCACAGATGATGCGAATAAGATATTAAGCAATGATGGAGCATGTCCTATATGTGATCAAGTCCTTTCTAAGAGGTGAGGATGTGATAGGTCTGTTTGATCATACACGTGATTTCGTTCCTTACCTGAAATAATACTGATTATAACGGCCAGTTAATGGAACGAGTCATCCCTCAGCAATCTATACTTTAAGCTTTATGGAAATAATGTTTGATTATAGGAGTTGTACTGATTATTTAATTTTATTCTACATTATATGCTGTCAATTTTAAGTTTCAATGAAATGATGCTTATGTAAGCGCTCATTTGGTAGCTATAATATCCCCTTAACAGTTAGTACCTATAATTGTGCCGAAATTTGATGCTCTGTCTTCATTTTTAGATTTTGAGTTGTCAATTTTAAGCCTCATGGATGACGTGTTGTTGTCTAAGTTATATGTTTCTCCTCTTGTCAGTCTCATGAAACCTGTGGATGTCAATCCCAATGATGAATGGGTCAATGTAAGTAAATATTCTCATGTGCAATACTAACTACATATTACATAAACCTAAGATACTCTGTAATTTACTGAATTTCACTATCCTATCTCTTCTTTTTCTTTATTCACACTAGCTTTGTCGCCAATTATTGTGATGATTTATGTTGCAGATGGCCATGGCAGGAGTATCTCCACAGATATGTATCCTTTATTTCAATTGTTTAGAGGTAGAACTGTGTAGAAATAGAAAACTAAGGTTGTATGTTATATCCCTCTGGACTATCTAGCAGTATGATTATCATAAATGAAGTGCATATTCTGAAATTCTAGAAATTAAGAGGGTACATTGAACCTTGCGTGTTTACCTGAGCCAATTCAGTAATGAAAAGTGCATATAGAAGTGTGATGTTCTACATTGGGCAAAAAGAACTGGAGATGCAGTTTAAGATGAACAAGATCGTTGCTCAATGCCGGCAGAAATGTGAGATGATGCAAGAGAAGTTTACAGAAAAACTAGAGCAGGTCCACACTGCTTACCAAAAGATGGCTAAGAAGTGTCAGATTATGCAACAGGAAATTGAGAGCTTAACCAAGGACAATCAAGAACTTCAGGAAAAATTTGCTGAAAAATCCAGGTCAGTGTTGATTGCATTTCCTCTTGTACAAAATTATATGTCGTTATTAGTTCCCTAAATCAATTTCAATTTCAGGCAGAAGAGAAAATTGGATGAAATGTATGACCAGCTGAGGAATGAGTTTGACTCAGTGAAGCGATCTGCCATACAGCCTGCAAACAACTATTATTCCAGAAATGAGCACGACTTGTTCTCTAACCCGCCAAACATGATTGATGACAGAGAAATTGGCAGAAAAGGTAACCCTTTACTTTCAATAGATAGAGGATATTTCTTTTCATTGTCAATAGACATTAGAAAGCATTTTATGTTATGTTCAAGTTTCAAATAACTAAAACCAAATAAAGTATGATTTATTTAGGGTTTGTTTGATTAAACTTGTCTATCAATACAAGGAGTTGAAAAAGAAATTAAAGAGTTTCAACATGAACTAAGTAAAATATAAAATTAATTTTAAAAAAATTAATATAAGAAACTTCTACAAAAGTAACTTATATAAGTTAATTTTAATTTATGAAGAAATTTGTTGTCTTTCCTTTTTATTTTCTTGTAATTGAAAACATGCCCTTAAATAATGTAATGAAAGCAATGAAGAAAATGACATCCAATTACTACTACAACCTCTGCCACCATAGTCACAGCCCAATCATTACAATTACCACCATTAACATTGTTGAAACTCTCATCACTACGACGGTAATGGAGCAACAATGAATATTATGGTGATGATCGTGGTGGTCATGGACTGTGTTTGACCTTGTTTCTGCTTAGATGTTTCCAAAAGTAGAATAACTTATTTGTTGCAGGTGGGCCGGTATTCACTCCTGCCACTCCAGGACCAAGAGATGATGTCTGGCCAGCAAGGCAGAATAGCAATAACTCCGGTCCCTTTGATCTGTCCGTTGTCTCACCGGCAAAACAAACGGCCATCGCAGGGGACGCTGGTAACAGAAGGGCTGGTGCTCATCCTTTTGGACCAGGTGCTACTAATAATCCATCCATGACTTTGAGGAACATGATACTATCTCCAATAAAGAGGCCTCAACTCTCACGTAACCGCCCTCAGTTATTCACGTAAGGATTAAACTCAACTCTGCTAATTTACTCCTGGTGTACATTCTTAATCTTGTTATATTTTGTTGTTTCAGATTGTAGGCTCAAAGGAGGCCAACCTTCTGTAATACCAGTTAAGCTTTTTCCTTTGGTTCTGGCTTTATTTTCCTTTCTTCTTTTCTTCTTTTTTAGTCCCTTGGTTGTTTTCCTTTGGCAGGAAAAACGAATCTGGTGTTGGCACAAATCAATTTGTGGTCTGCATAACGTGCTATGATATTTTAAACTTCTCTCTCTAGTTCTGACCTTCAAACTCTTATAGATGTAGAGCTGCTAACATGAACACTTTATATATCATGTAAGTTCCCTAGTTTTAATCTGTAGATGCATATTTTCCCAGCGTATTATGGTGTGATTGAAGGACACTCAAAAGTGAATACCCTTAAAACTAAGTATGAATCCGAGCAAAGAATGAAAGAGGGAGCCTTCTTTTTTGCCTTACATTTTTGCGTCCAATTTCATGGTTTAATAAATTATTGAAATCGAGAATTATTAACATGGACTTTTGACCTTTCAAAAAAGCTGTGTTCACATGGTGAGAGAGACTTGTATGCCACATCGAAACGTGAACTTGTGTCGATCTATATCCTTGTTCAGCAGGCAAATTTTGTTTCCAGTTATCAGAATTTATATTCCACCAGACAATCACTGTGAATAGCATTATGTCGGAACGGATAATTGTAATTGTTGTAACAATCCTATTTAGTCGTAACATTACCACTAACCATGTATCTAATCACCATATATCCAGATAATATAAGTATATATAAGATTAGTTTACAATCCTCCAATGAAATAATTTTTTTCAAAATAAAATATATACATGCTCATTTAAAGGAATATAAATTACATGTATCCAAAATATTTATACTATTCTAAACTCTTTTAATTACTCACGGATAAGAATTTCCACCTGCACGATTCTTTGCTACTCTGTCACACATAGCAAATAAAAGCATAAGGTAAGGTAGTATATTTAAAAGATTCAAAATCTTACCATAATGTCAATAATTTAAAACATCAAATCTCAAATTAATCATTTAATCTACTTTACACAACTATCTTAATTGACATTATATCACTAATTCATTCATATGTTGAATTGGATTTAGAGATTTCCCACCTATCATATAGAGACTCTAGATTTTGGTAGAATTACCGAGATTCTACTCAGTATAGAAACATCTATCGACTTTCATTACCTAGATTTTTATCTTTGAGTATAAATACTTGGTAAAGTCTAGATAATCCCATCAAGGAATCCATATTCAATACACATTCTAAATCATACAACAACATTTTCTCCTTGAAAATACTTCATACATATCACATACAAAAGCACTCAATATTTGAATACATTCTAGCCATTGTCTAGGCTCACCTAGATTTCCAAAATAACTTTTGTCCAACAATAGTTGTGCTCGCCTAGTGATCATATCTCAGAGCCCATTTTTACTAGGGTCGCCCGAGGCCTTTGATACCACATAAACTTTAGGGGCGAGTTAGGTGGTAAGAGTAGCGAGATATTCTTGTTTATAGGCTTTGATCATTGTCATATGCAACTAAAATGGACTAACCTCGTATGGTAGCTTGGTTTCAATCAGTAGTATTACCATTACAAGTGCATAGACTACCAATAGTTCGACATTATACCAAATCTGGATTAGTCTCTTCTAGGTTATGGCATGTATAGGATGAATGAATTGTTATAGTTTATTTTTTAACTAATGTTTGAAATTGTAATATATATATATATATATATATATATATATATATATATATATATATATATATATATATATATATATATATATATATATATATATATATATATATATATATATATATATATATATATATATATATATATATATATATATATATATATATATATATATATATATATATATATATATATATATATATATATATATATATATATATATATATATATATATATATATATATATATATATATATATATATATATATATATATATATATATATATATATATATATATATATATATATATATATATATATATATATATATATATATATATATATATATATATATATATATATATATATATATATATATATATATATATATATATATATATATATATATATATATATATATATATATATATATATATATATATATATATATATATATATATATATATATATATATATATATATATATATATATATATATATATATATATATATATATATATATATATATATATATATATATATATATATATATATATATATATATATATATATATATATATATATATATATATATATATATATATATATATATATATATATATATATATATATATATATATATATATATATATATATATATATATATATATATATATATATATATATATATATATATATATATATATATATATATATATATATATATATATATATATATATATATATATATATATATATATATATATATATATATATATATATATATATATATATATATATATATATATATATATATATATATATATATATATATATATATATATATATATATATATATATATATATATATATATATATATATATATATATATATATATATATATATATATATATATATATATATATATATATATATATATATATATATATATATATATATATATATATATATATATATATATATATATATATATATATATATATATATATATATATATATATATATATATATATATATATATATATATATATATATATATATATATATATATATATATATATATATATATATATATATATATATATATATATATATATATATATATATATATATATATATATATATATATATATATATATATATATATATATATATATATATATATATATATATATATATATATATATATATATATATATATATATATATATATATATATATATATATATATATATATATATATATATATATATATATATATATATATATATATATATATATATATATATATATATATATATATATATATATATATATATATATATATATATATATATATATATATATATATATATATATATATATATATATATATATATATATATATATATATATATATATATATATATATATATATATATATATATATATATATATATATATATATATATATATATATATATATATATATATATATATATATATATATATATATATATATATATATATATATATATATATATATATATATATATATATATATATATATATATATATATATATATATATATATATATATATATATATATATATATATATATATATATATATATATATATATATATATATATATATATATATATATATATATATATATATATATATATATATATATATATATATATATATATATATATATATATATATATATATATATATATATATATATATATATATATATATATATATATATATATATATATATATATATATATATATATATATATATATATATATATATATATATATATATATATATATATATATATATATATATATATATATATATATATATATATATATATATATATATATATATATATATATATATATATATATATATATATATATATATATATATATATATATATATATATATATATATATATATATATATATATATATATATATATATATATATATATATATATATATATATATATATATATATATATATATATATATATATATATATATATATATATATATATATATATATATATATATATATATATATATATATATATATATATATATATATATATATATATATATATATATATATATATATATATATATATATATATATATATATATATATATATATATATATATATATATATATATATATATATATATATATATATATATATATATATATATATATATATATATATATATATATATATATATATATATATATATATATATATATATATATATATATATATATATATATATATATATATATATATATATATATATATATATATATATATATATATATATATATATATATATATATATATATATATATATATATATATATATATATATATATATATATATATATATATATATATATATATATATATATATATATATATATATATATATATATATATATATATATATATATATATATATATATATATATATATATATATATATATATATATATATATATATATATATATATATATATATATATATATATATATATATATATATATATATATATATATATATATATATATATATATATATATATATATATATATATATATATATATATATATATATATATATATATATATATATATATATATATATATATATATATATATATATATATATATATATATATATATATATATATATATATATATATATATATATATATATATATATATATATATATATATATATATATATATATATATATATATATATATATATATATATATATATATATATATATATATATATATATATATATATATATATATATATATATATATATATATATATATATATATATATATATATATATATATATATATATATATATATATATATATATATATATATATATATATATATATATATATATATATATATATATATATATATATATATATATATATATATATATATATATATATATATATATATATATATATATATATATATATATATATATATATATATATATATATATATATATATATATATATATATATATATATATATATATATATATATATATATATATATATATATATATATATATATATATATATATATATATATATATATATATATATATATATATATATATATATATATATATATATATATATATATATATATATATATATATATATATATATATATATATATATATATATATATATATATATATATATATATATATATATATATATATATATATATATATATATATATATATATATATATATATATATATATATATATATATATATATATATATATATATATATATATATATATATATATATATATATATATATATATATATATATATATATATATATATATATATATATATATATATATATATATATATATATATATATATATATATATATATATATATATATATATATATATATATATATATATATATATATATATATATATATATATATATATATATATATATATATATATATATATATATATATATATATATATATATATATATATATATATATATATATATATATATATATATATATATATATATATATATATATATATATATATATATATATATATATATATATATATATATATATATATATATATATATATATATATATATATATATATATATATATATATATATATATATATATATATATATATATATATATATATATATATATATATATATATATATATATATATATATATATATATATATATATATATATATATATATATATATATATATATATATATATATATATATATATATATATATATATATATATATATATATATATATATATATATATATATATATATATATATATATATATATATATATATATATATATATATATATATATATATATATATATATATATATATATATATATATATATATATATATATATATATATATATATATATATATATATATATATATATATATATATATATATATATATATATATATATATATATATATATATATATATATATATATATATATATATATATATATATATATATATATATATATATATATATATATATATATATATATATATATATATATATATATATATATATATATATATATATATATATATATATATATATATATATATATATATATATATATATATATATATATATATATATATATATATATATATATATATATATATATATATATATATATATATATATATATATATATATATATATATATATATATATATATATATATATATATATATATATATATATATATATATATATATATATATATATATATATATATATATATATATATATATATATATATATATATATATATATATATATATATATATATATATATATATATATATATATATATATATATATATATATATATATATATATATATATATATATATATATATATATATATATATATATATATATATATATATATATATATATATATATATATATATATATATATATATATATATATATATATATATATATATATATATATATATATATATATATATATATATATATATATATATATATATATATATATATATATATATATATATATATATATATATATATATATATATATATATATATATATATATATATATATATATATATATATATATATATATATATATATATATATATATATATATATATATATATATATGAATTGTCTTGTTTATCTAGCTTACTCTTTTGGTTTGTGTTTTGTTGTATGTTCTTACTATTTTCTTGGTTTTGATCATATGGTGAGTGTGAGTAGAGGACGATGAGATGTCCGTGGAGCAGGCTCTAGAGGAAGGACCAGCAGATGCTTAATTGTGTAGTTTGTGTTGATGTGTATAGTTTTTAGTTTAGAAGTTGGATTGTATATAAAGTTTATATTATGGTTATCATGATAATTGTATTAACTCTATATTTTCTTGTCTGTCGACCGTTCTTGATTTATTCTTTTTGTGATGACTTTATTATAGTATTTATATTATATTTGGGATGTTACAAAAACATTAACACATAATATCAATTCATATATTTAAGTACTATTATAATTTGCAATGCAATTTACAAAAAATTAACCTAACAATTTCTAATTAACTTTTAATAATAATTAAAACGTTATTTCTCAAGTGATGATATGCTTTAAAAAATTAATTTACTTTAACGTTATAATTGATTATATGAGATGATATTGTAATTGTTTTATTTTCTTAGTTCTTTGAATTACTTTTGTATAATGTAATTAGACAATATTTTTGTAACTATTATATTTTAAATAAATTATGTATGTTTTGAAAGTTAAGATTTTTGAAAAATGATGTATGTTACAATTTAAGTACTAATTAGTAATGCAATTTCCAAAAAATTAACTTAACAATTTCTATTTAACTTTTAATAATAATTAAAACGATATTTCTCAAGTAATAATGCTTTAAAAAATTAATTTACTTCTAAAGAAGGTTTTCCATTTTCCAACCCATTAAACTTCTCTAATTTCAACTTGAAAAAGAATACTTTGACACGCTTTAAGTGTTTGACACTCATTTTACACACGGTGGGGTCCAAATTTTCTGACTGTGCCAAAGGTTAATTTCGTCATTTGTATTAGGAGCAGAAATGAAATTGTGCCTTTCAATTTGGTTTTCTCTCTAAGATCACTTTTACTGGACCATTTCATTTTGGAAATCAAGTCTTCATGCTAGGGCAAGGGGTGGATGAGAACGCGAGAACTGCGACTTAATCGGTGGACGTCATCGGTGGACCTTATGGGAAGAAAGTTGTATGCTTCGTCTTCCTTTCTTGTCTTCTCTTCATTTGGTTGTTTATCTTTCGTTTTCTTTTTGCATATTAATTGCTCAATTGCTTACGAACAACAAATATTATGGTTTTTGTGGATAAGTTTCATCAAATTTATTGGTGGAATAAGTGGTTATCTACTCAGTCCTATGTGATTATTTCTGAAAGAGGTTTTGTACAACACTAGAAGTAGTTAAATTCAATATCAATGATCACATTTCTTTAGTGCAATGAGTAGTTATACAGTAAGTCTTATGTGATTTTTTACTCAATTGCTTATAAACAAGAAATGTTGTGGTTTTTGAGGATATGTTTCATCAAATTTATTGGTGCAATAAGTGGTTATCTACTCACTCCTATGTGGTTATTTCTGAAAGGGGTTATGTACAACACTAGAAGTGGTTAAATTCAATATCAATGATCACATTTCTTTGGTGCAGTAAGTGGTTATATAGTAAGTCTTACGTGGTTTTGTACTCAATTGCTTACGAACAACAAATGTTATAGTTTTTGGGGATAGGTTTCATCAAATCTATTAGTGCAATAAGTGGTTATCTACTCACTCTTATGTGGTTATTTCTGAAAGGGGTTCCATACAACACTAGAAGTGGTTAAATTCAATATCAATGATCACATTTCTTTGGTACAGTAAGTGGTTATATAGTAAGTCTTACGTGATTTTTTACTCAATTTCTTACGAACAACAAATGTTGTGGTTTTTTAGGATAGGTTTGATCAAATTTATTAGTGCAATAAGTGGTTATATACTTATTCTTATGTGGTTATTTCTTAAGTTGGTTATGTACAACTAACATAATGGTTAAGATGAATATGAAGGATCAAATTAGTTAGTGCAGTAAGTACTTATGCAATCAAGGTTATGTGGTTAGTTGTAAAAGTTGTTATATACAACATTTAAAGTGGTTTTTGAGGATAAATTTTCAAGCAATTATTGATGCACTAACTGGTTATATAGTAAGTCTTATGTGGTTATTTATTAAGCTGGTTATGTACAACTAAAATAAATGCTTAAGTTGAATATAAAGAGTCATATTATTTAGTGTAGTAAGCGGTTATCCAATCAAGAGTATGTGGTTTTCTATGATTGCCACTACAAGAAGTTCATTCATTGAAGTTGTTCAACATACCTAAAATAAAAATCTCTTTAAAGAACATATATTTTTAAGCATGAACCATTTTGTATTGAATGATAAGATTCATAAACATTCAAAAGTACAACATATTCTTAAATATATAAGACATTAAACAAGCAAAGATACAATTAATAACAAAACAACCACATAGTCATAAAATTGGTTGTATCTATGTGTATATACTATGCAATTTTAGCAACACAACCTCCAAAAGAACAATGTTGTTGCTGCATACGATTACTATTACCATGGCTATATCTTAATAAACAAATTTTGCATTATAGCCATCCAAAAAAGTTAAGTGTTGTTGTTGCTGCTACTACATAATTATTGCATTCTATGGTCGTTGCTTACACATACTAAACAACCTAAAAAACAAAAACAAAAGTTCTATCCTAATCAATCATATTTCATCCACTTTGTCTTCAATATCTACATCACTCAAGTCATTTTGAGCTTCTATTAGAAATTATTCCCCTTCTCTAGGATCTTCAATTTCTTCCTCATCTCCTACTTCATCATTGTCTATAGCATCCCACAATTCTTCATTATCGTATTTCGATGAATATTTTCTTCATGTAAGACCCACTCACAAACCATTTGTTGTCGAAAAACTTGTAATTCTTCCTGTAATAATATTATTGTTGTCAAATATTACACATAAAAATCACTTATCATAAATCATATTTAAATAAACATATATGTAAATAATATAAATCGTTGTGTATAAGTATCAAGTAATACTAGGATACATAGATATATAGATAGGGATGGAGATATTGTTTATATATATATATATATATATATATAAGTTGAAAAGTAAGAAGATAAGGTGGTTTGAAGCATTAGGTTGAGAGGAAAATAAGGCCAACACGACAAACATGACCTTGGTGTTCCACTCTAAACTACAAATATGAGATGGGCTCTGTACCATATCTCTTCTCTTACAACACAAGCACTTATAGTTGTGAACGAATGAACAAAATGCAGCATGTAACAAAATAAGAAAAAGGTTGTTTTAAAATTATCATAAACCTATATCCTAATGCTAAAACTACCAAAACATTATCATAACTATGATAACAAACCTAAATTTAACATTAGAAACCATTCCCAACATCATCTACTCTCTACAATTATAAAACTAACATCTGAAAATACCCTTACAGTAGCCTAAAAGTNGAACAACAAATGTTGTGGTTTTTTAGGATAGGTTTGATCAAATTTATTAGTGCAATAAGTGGTTATATACTTATTCTTATGTGGTTATTTCTTAAGTTGGTTATGTACAACTAACATAATGGTTAAGATGAATATGAAGGATCAAATTAGTTAGTGCAGTAAGTACTTATGCAATCAAGGTTATGTGGTTAGTTGTAAAAGTTGTTATATACAACATTTAAAGTGGTTTTTGAGGATAAATTTTCAAGCAATTATTGATGCACTAACTGGTTATATAGTAAGTCTTATGTGGTTATTTATTAAGCTGGTTATGTACAACTAAAATAAATGCTTAAGTTGAATATAAAGAGTCATATTATTTAGTGTAGTAAGCGGTTATCCAATCAAGAGTATGTGGTTTTCTATGATTGCCACTACAAGAAGTTCATTCATTGAAGTTGTTCAACATACCTAAAATAAAAATCTCTTTAAAGAACATATATTTTTAAGCATGAACCATTTTGTATTGAATGATAAGATTCATAAACATTCAAAAGTACAACATATTCTTAAATATATAAGACATTAAACAAGCAAAGATACAATTAATAACAAAACAACCACATAGTCATAAAATTGGTTGTATCTATGTGTATATACTATGCAATTTTAGCAACACAACCTCCAAAAGAACAATGTTGTTGCTGCATACGATTACTATTACCATGGCTATATCTTAATAAACAAATTTTGCATTATAGCCATCCAAAAAAGTTAAGTGTTGTTGTTGCTGCTACTACATAATTATTGCATTCTATGGTCGTTGCTTACACATACTAAACAACCTAAAAAACAAAAACAAAAATTTTATCCAAATCAATCATATTTCATCCACTTTGTCTTCAATATCTACATCACTCAAGTCATTTTGAGCTTCTATTAGAAATTATTCCCCTTCTCTAGGATCTTCAATTTCTTCCTCATCTCCTACTTCATCATTGTCTATAGCATCCCACAATTCTTCATTATCGTATTTCGATGAATATTTTCTTCATGTAAGACCCACTCACAAACCATTTGTTGTCGAAAAACTTGTAATTCTTCCTGTAATAATATTATTGTTGTCAAATATTACACATAAAAATCACTTATCATAAATCATATTTAAATAAACATATATGTAAATAATATAAATCGTTGTGTATAAGTATCAAGTAATACTAGGATACATAGATATATAGATAGGGATGGAGATATTGTTTATATATATATATATATATATATAAGTTGAAAAGTAAGAAGATAAGGTGGTTTGAAGCATTAGGTTGAGAGGAAAATAAGGCCAACACGACAAACATGACCTTGGTGTTCCACTCTAAACTACAAATATGAGATGGGCTCTGTACCATATCTCTTCTCTTACAACACAAGCACTTATAGTTGTGAACGAATGAACAAAATGCAGCATGTAACAAAATAAGAAAAAGGTTGTTTTAAAATTATCATAAACCTATATCCTAATGCTAAAACTACCAAAACATTATCATAACTATGATAACAAACCTAAATTTAACATTAGAAACCATTCCCAACATCATCTACTCTCTACAATTATAAAACAAACATCTGAAAATACCCTTACAGTAGCCTAAAAGTACTGCAGTAAAATAGATCAATCTAAAAACTAACTTCTTAATTCTAACCAACTCTAATGTTTATTTAAACAAACTCAAATTCACTAAACTAATCTAAAAATATATCTTTCTAGTTATTAAAAATTAAAACTGCAGAATTTAACTATTCTACTACACTATAACTAAAAGAAAATTCTAGAGAAATGAACAATCCCCAATTCTAGACAAATATCTTTCAATCAATACATTCTTATCACTTACCCTCTTTTTTTTTTTATATTTTATAGATTTATGCTTCCAATAAATAGAATAATTCACATGTTTCACCACCCTAAGAAGAATAAATAATCAGTGAGAGAATAATATGATTGAGTTTCACTGAATTTAATTTGTTGTGCAAGTTGTTAATTTATCTTGACTAGTTGAGGGAATGTTGTGAATTTATTCCCTTTTAGTTCTCGGTCTGGGTGTTCTATTCCCTTTACTTTTTCTCTTTTAATTTATAACTTTGAATGCTTCCTGTTTTTGAATTGTTGAACATTTATAATTTATAATTATGTGATGTAATCATATATGTTAAGTTATTTTAACATATTGGTCATCCTGCTACCATTAAGAGGATTTGGAATCAGCTGCTTTGTGCTGGTATTTTTTATGATTAGTAATTTTTATTAAATTATAATAACGCAAAGATTTTATTCTACTCTTTTTAAGTACTTTGTTAGTGATGCTTGTTAATTTTTTATAACATTAATGGTCTTCTCACAACTGAATGCTTGTTATTGCTTTGGTTATTTTCTAAAACAAGTAAAGGGTCCATTATTTTAAAATGTGTAGCTCCTTGTATTTTGTAAATATGCACAACCACCACGATTGAAGAAAAGCCAAGAGAAAACATGATTGAAGAAAGGTCGAGAGAGAACACCAAATAAAAGAAAGGAAAGTTTAAGACTGGACAAAAAAGAAATTCTCAAAAAAAGTACGCATGTTTTAAATGAAATATGACGTGGCGGTGTGTCAAATGAGTGTAATTGACACGTAGGCCTGGCAATGTATTACTATTCTTCCAACTTTAATATCTTTTCCAAGAGCTTCCTCTTTTCTTTCAAAACCCTTTTTCATAATGTGATACTACACCAAAACAAATCAATAAATATAACACTTTTTATTTAAATTACTTTAAGTTGTCTAAAAATATTTAATTCCAGCTACAATTTTATTTTTTTAAAATACATTTCAAATTCTTCCTTCTTTTTCTTTATTTTTATTAACTTATTTCTAAATATTAATAAAATATTCAATTAAATTTATCATTTAAAATTCCTATGATACATAAATAATTTATAAAAAAATAGAAACATTAACAAATAATCTATTAATAATTTATTAAACTCTTTTTTATCTAAGAAATAAAATATTAAATAAAAATAATTAACATGTACCAGCTATTGTCTAATGTTTAGGTCTTTGTTATGTGTGGGGCCATGTATTGTAATTAATGCATGGGAAAGGAACAAATGTTTAACGTAAAACAGTAGTTCGTGGCACCATTACAGATCTTCAGGTGTTTTTATAATAATATTTTGTTTGTCTGACGTAGCGGAGATGGTGTGCAGGTGAAAGAATTCAAAGTTTTCCATAAGATTTGTTGTTCCAATAATAACCCTGGTTTGTGCTGTGTCATGCATTTTTCGCGCCAAGTTTTGTGTGGTGCATTTTAAAGGTCTCGCAGAGGTAACCTTTGGCTTCTTTTACGGTGGTTCGTGGTGGCGGTGGGTTTTCCCTTCTCCGGAGACTGTCTCCAAGTTGGTGCTGTTCTTAAGCATTGTTTAGTCTGTAAGTGGTATGAAATGTAAGTAATATTTTAAATATTATAGTATTTTTCATTAAGCTATTATTTTTATCTTGCATATACTAATTTTGTTTTAACTAAAGTTAATTTATCTTTTGAACTTAGTGATGACTAAATTTTATATAAGGGAATGAGTTATTTTTAGTTTTGATCACTAAATTTACCTTTTTGTTTAGAAAACACAATTGAGTTTGAGTGAGTTAAGGTTTATAAAATGTTTAATACCCTATTTTGTTTTCAGTTTCGTTCGAAAATGTCAAATTAGTCCATTTTTTAAAAAGTGCGTCAATTAAGTCCTCACTTAATAAAATTTACGTTAAAACCATACAAACGACGTTAAATATTTTTTTCTCTCTTCTACTTTTTCTGTGCAACTTAGGTTTTAGCATGTTTTTGTCAGATTTTTTTCTCTCTTTGACTATCCTTCTTCTCTCTCTTCTACCAATTATATAATATTTAAAATAAGATAGTCACAGGAATACAGACATACTACCTGCAAAAATACATCAAAATTTAGAGAGAGGTCCAGAAAGAATCTACACGCAAGGGTAACTTGAAATAGAGAATTGACTTTTTATTATAAACATAAACCACTTTTTTAACTAATACTTTTAAAATGGTGAGGAACTTCAAGAACTTCCAAAACTCTTCTTCCCAAATTTCTGGATTAGTAAAAAGTAAGTTTGATTACATCCAAATAATATATATATATATATATATATATATATATATATATATAATAAAGATTTATTTCACAATTTTATTTTAATAATTTCATTTTAAAAATAAAATATATAATCAAAGTATTAATATAATTAACTATTACGACAATATCATATTTGGTATCACGTATTGGATTCTAAAATTAAAATAAAATCACAACAAACTCCGAAAATTTAAATTTAATTACATACCAATAAATGGCCTCCGTAAACATGTAACATATATTTTATAATGTCTGAAATCTAACTGGTCAACGAAATGATTTGTTGTAAAACAGATTTAAGACACAAGTTTCTCTTAAAACTTTCCCTGGGAAGTAACAATTCCCGTCAGTTACTTGATATATATCTTACAAATTCTATTTATTTTTAATACAAGAACTACAAAACAGAATTACATAGTCACTTGATAAATGTATACTAGTGCAATCAATAACACGTAAAATGTTATGAACATAAACAAATAGTTAATGAAGGAAAGAGGATGAGTGAAGGTTTTATGTATGGGAGTGTGATTTTAGATGAGTGGGTATTTAGGTGATGGAAAAGAGAAAGAGGAGAGGACTTTAGTGGTTTCTGGAGTTTAAGAAGGAAGGAGATGAATGAAGGAAGGCATCATAATAGAGAGAGCAAGGGGTTGGTTTTCTGTTTGTAGGAGGGATGAGATTGTATCGAAAAAGCAAGGAAAAATGTGGAGAGAGAAAATTGTAGTATGGGATTATTAGAGTTTTGTTCTTGATCTTTAAAAATTGGATTGGAGTGAAAAGAGAGAAGAATGAAAAGTAAAGAAGAGTATGCATGTGGGAGGATGGGAGGTAAGGGGCTACGTGAGTGATATGGGAGGAGAGAGTATTTAAAGTATAAGAAAAGTATAAGAGAAAAAAAATCTGACAAAAACCTGCATTGCACAGAAAAATAGAAGAAAAGTAGAAGAGAGAGAAAAATTGTTTTCATCGATGCAAATTTTATTAAGTGAGAACGTATTTGACACACTTTTTAAAGAATGAACTAATTTGACATTTTCAAGCGAAACTGTAGACAAAATAGGGTATTAAACCTTTAGAAAACAAAGGTTTGAGTGAGTTATTCTTTCGTGCTTTTGTTTCTCCTGTTTTTTATCTGGATGTGTTATTATTATGTTAATATAATATGTTTAGGTCAATTTTATACTGTTATTTTATCATTTGGTATCAAAGCTTATGTTTATCCTCTACCTTGCATAATTTTGTTAGTTTGGATTTTTAGGTTTATGGACTTTATTGTTTTGACTCATTTAATCCAAATAAATATTACCATATTAACGTAAAACCCTTATTACAATTTTCTTGTAATGTTAAACTTAGCTTTTACCTTTTAAAAGCGAATAAAATTAGCAAGATCGTCATTAGGATTCATGAGTTGACGATGAACCGTTTTGTTTAAAGCTTTCCTTCTTCGCTTTTGTATTGTCTTCCCGGCGTGAAAGTCTGGTACTTAACCTACAACGACAGTTGGTTGCCCATCGGGACCTATACCTAGGATTAACATGTTGATGATCGACTATTTTCTAGGCTTGTGCTTCTTCACCAGTTTCTGCAACGACTCGTACATGTTCTGGATTCTTTCGGCTTACGGCCATTTTGTACTATGTTGTTGCTTGATGAAGGGAACGAAGAAGGGTTTTTTTCTGTGTTGAATTGTCCTAGTGGCATTTAAAGCTTGCATCTTTATTAATTAAGATAGAAAAAGGGTTTTTGCCTGTCACTGAACCCTTCCTTTTTTTTCTTTGTTTTGATTATTTTTGGGTCAATTTAATGAGCTGATGTTGTTTTTCCACGCAAACATTAATTGCAGTACTAAATGGTGCTTTTATGTTTAATTAATTTTTTTTGTAACATATAATATACAATACGTAACATATAATATTATAAAAAATAATACTTTCACACCCATGTTTGCTTTTCACATTCAAATGACATAGTGGTTCCACTTTCTTTTAATATTTATTAAAAATGAAAGGGTAATTTTGAAAGAAATGATTCAGAAATAACGTGTCAATTGAATGTTTTCATCATGTGAACAGGGGCTCTAATATTATATATATATATATATATATATATATATATATATATATATTTATATATTATTAATGTTTTAGTAGTAATATAGGTTTAATAAATTAAAAAGTAGCCTCAACATCTTTAATCAATTAAAAATATATATAAAGTTTTGTTGTATGAGAAACATTAATTGTAAATAATTGTATCTAATATGATAAAATCTACCCACAAGAATTTTGTCATATTTATATAATTAATTAGGATAAAATATTAAATTATATTTCTTAATTTATCCACAGAAATTAAGAAAAAAAACATAATTTGATAATTTTATCATTAAGATAATGAATATAATTGAGTAGGACTTCAGACAAGTTTTATGTCACAAGATTCATGAATTAAAAGCATGTTTACATTGGTAAAACATGACATTTAATTTTGTCTCAATATTATATGATAAACATGTTTTTTTAATTTTGCAGTTTTTCAACCCATCAATATTTTTGATATTAAATGTGGTATTCCCGAGCTAAAGGGTGATAATTATAAAATTTGGAAGGAGAGAATTCTTCTTCATTTAGAATGGATGGACATTGACTATGCTATTAGAAAGGAAGAACCACTTGCTATTACTGAGACCAACACTCCAAATGAAGTTACACTTTATGAAAAAATGAGAGAGGTCTAATCGTCTTTCTGTGACTTTCATAAAGACTAACATTTCTACTGGTATACGAGGTTCTATCAATCAACATAACAAAGTCAAAGATTTATTAAAGGCTATTGATGAACAATTTACAACATTTGATAAATCCCTTGCCAACACCCTTATAATGCAATTTTCATCCATGAAGCTCATTGGGAATAGAGGAGTGTGTGATCATATCATGCGCATAAGAGATATTGTGGCTCAACTGAAAGCCTTGGAGGTTACCATGTCGGGTTCTTTCATAGTACATTATATTTTGTGCACCTTGCCTCAACAATATGCTCCCTTTAAGATCTCTTATAATACACATAAGAATAAGTGGTCTATTAATGAATTGTTGACCATGTGTGTTCAAGAAGAGGAAAGGTTTTTATTGGAAGAAGGGGAAAAAGTGAACTTGACTACTTCTGGAAAGAATAATAAGAGTCAAGATAAATATAAAGGAAAGATTCGTGCTAAGCCAGACATAAAGAAGGAGTCGAAGTGTTTCTTTTGTAAAAAGAAAGGACACATTGTTAAGAATCTCAATGAAAAATTCTAACAGACTCTCTCACTCACTATTATAAACTCTCCACCAAAAAGATGAATCAAAGAATGGGTATATTATTTACTTTATTGACATGTGTAAAACATGTGTCTATCAAGAGCCTAACCTCCCTCCACCTGGTCTAATACCGGCCTATACAAAGTATGTAATTCTCTGAATAAAAACAATACAATGCTTATTTCCTTTTATACCCATATTCCCCGCATATTCCCCGCCTTTTCCTAACTGCTGATGCAGTTAGGAATTCTACTCCTCTACTCTATCTTCTTCCTTCTCACATAAACCTTCCAGCCTCTAACATTGCCACTATCTTGAAGATCAACCTTATCCCCAAGGTTGAATTCTGGAAACTGCTCTTGAATAGTAACCTGATCTTCCAATGTCGCGTCATCCACTTCTCCTTCATTCCATTCGATCAACACTTGTTCTCTTATCTCCTCTTCTTTCTGCTGTTGTTTTCTATCCAGCACACGTATTGGCCAACAAGTAGGACCCTCCATCTGTAGATCAGCTGGTAGCTCCCTCTCTACGCTCTTCGCTCCAATCGCCATCTTCAACTGCGATGCATGGAATACGGGATGAATCCTAGCAGTGTCAGGAAGCAGAAAACGGAAGGCCACCTCCCCCACCTGTTGCACCACTCTAAAAGGCCCATAATATCTTGTTGTCAGCTTTGGGTGTATCCTGGTTGGCATGGAGGATTGTCTGTGAGGTCTAATCTTCAGATATACCCAATCACCTACCTTGATTGTCACTTTTCTTCTGTTGCGATTCGCCTGTTTGGTCATAGCATCCTGGGCTCTGGTTAGATGGAACTTCGGCTGCTGAAGAGCCTCATCCCTGGTTTGCAAATCTTGTGCCACTACCTCCACCAAAGTTTCCCCTAGGACAAATCTGATTAAGGATGGAGGTGCTCGCCCATAAATTGTTTCAAAAGAAGTGCATTTTGCTGCTTCGTGATAACTGGTGTTGTACTAGTATTCTGCCCACAATAGTATAGAACTCCAACCTTTAGGTTGTTTCGAACAAAAAAACCTTAAGTAACCTTCCAGCACCCAGTTTAACACCTTCGTCTATCATCCGACTCCGGGTGATAAGTAGTGCTCATCTGAAGATTTGTCCCCTGTAGCTTAAATAACTCTTTCCAGAACAAACTCAGGAATAAAGGGTCCTTGTCACTTACTATCGACTTGGACATGCCATGCAAGTTCACTACTTCTCTCACAAATGCCTTTGCTACTGTACGGGCTGTATAAGGGTGCTTCAAAGGGATGAAATGGCTATATTTGCTGAGACGGTCTACTACAACCAAAACTGCATCATATCCCTTGGATTTTGGGAGTCTCACAATGAAATCCATACTGATTTCCTCCCACATGGCCTGGGGAATAAGCAGAGGTTGCAGTAATCCCTGTGGCGATGCTGTTAAATACTTGTGTTGCTGGCACACCACACATTGAGCCACATAATCTGTCACTGCTTTCTTCATACCCTTCCAGTATAGGGATTGCACCACCCTCCTATAAGTCTGGTATACCCCAAAATGTCCACCTATGAATGAGGTATGCATCTCGACCAGTATCATGGGGATCCATTTGGATTTAGCAGACATCACCAGTCTACCTTTATGATGCAGTCTTCCCCCTTCCAGAGTAAAAGTCGAATGCTTATCTGGATCCCCTATGATGTCTGCCACAATTTCCTTGAGTTCTTCATCTTCTTCCACTTCTTCCAAGATCTCCTAGAAGTCTCTCCAAAAAGGTCTAGCTTTAATCCACAACTCCTTTTCCTCCAAATTTTCATCTAACTCTTCCTTCTCTGTCATTGCTTCCAGCCCTTTTCTTGACAAGGTATCTACCACTTTGTTTATAGCCCCAGCTTTGTATATGATGTCAAAATCGTAGCCTAATAATTTGGCAATCCAATTTTGTTGATTTTGGGTGGTTATTCTTTTTGCCAACAAGTACTTCAAACTCCTTTAGTCAAAATGCACCACGAATTTTTGGCCTATGAGGTAGGGCCGCCAATGCTGGATGGCTAACACCAATGCCATGAGTTCCTTCTCATATATGGATTTGCTTAAAGTTCCTTCCGAGAGAGCTTTATTAAAGAAAGCTATAGGTCGCCTATTATGTGTCAAAACTGCTCCCACTCCAACCCCTGAGGCATCACACTCAACATGAAAAGGTTGGGTGAAATCGGGAAATGCTAACACAAGGGCAGTCGTGATAGCTACTTTTAACTTCTCCATTGCTTCTCTAGCCAAGTCGGTCCATGCAAAGTTTCCCTTCTTCAACAAGTCAGTGAGGGGACGAGCGATTTTACCACAGTTTCTTACAAACCTCCTGTAATATCCAGTTAAATCCAAAAAACCTCTTAAGGCTTTAATAGTTTTGGGTTCTTCTTACCCTACGATAGCTTCCACTTTTTCCTCATCCATTTCTACCCCTTTCTCCGATATAATGTGGCCCAAGTATCTGATATGAGTCCTCCCAAATTCGCTATTCTTGTGGTTAGCTACCCACTCATGTTGCAGCAATAGACTTAATACACATCTCACATGCTCTAAGTGATCTTCCCACGAGCTACTGTACACCAAAATATCATAAAAAAACACTAGGACAAACTTCCTCAAGTGCGATTTCAACAAGCCATTCATTGCACTTTGGAATGTGGCAGGGGCATTGGTAAGCCCGAAGGGCATTACCATGAATTCGTAATGCCCCTGGTGTGTCCTAAAAGCAATTTTTTGGATATCCTCCCCTCCCATTCGGATCTGATGATACCTAGCTTTTAGGTCTATCTTGGAGAAGTATTTTGCGCCCCTCAATTCATCAAGCAACAACTCTATCATCGGTATGGTGAATTTGTCCGGTTTAGTGGCTCTATTAAGAGCCCTATAGTCTATGCAGAAACGCCAACTCCCATCTTTCTTCTTAACGAGGATGACCGGGCTAGAATACGGGCTAGTGCTGGGCCAAATAATTCCCATTCTCAACATTTCATCCACCTGCTTCTCGATTTTCCCCTTTAACAAGTGGAGGTATCTGTATGGCCGAACGTTAATGGACCTATCCCTTCCTCCAATATGATTTTATGCTCCATCCCACGTTCTGGAGGTAACCCGTGAGGCTCTTGGAACACCTGCTAGAATTCTGACAGCGTCTCTTCCAACTCTTCTCGTTGCCTCACCGTCAACTCCTGTTCCTTTTCTACTCTTCCAGCCACATCCAACTGTCTTAATCCCTACATTACTGCCATTGTCTCAACTTCAGTTATCTTGAGCATGGCCGCAGGGGCTATCACTTCCCGTGCTAATGTTGGATCTCCTCTAATTATTACTTCCCTTCCTCCCTGTTTAAAGGACATGGTTAGCTTGCCCCAATTGGTCACTACTTCTCCCAACTTTGCCAGCCAATCCACTCCCAGAATCACGTCGACACCTCCCAATTCGAACACGTGATACTGCTCTGCAATCTCAACTCCACCCAGCTGTAACACTACTCCTTGATAGGATCCTTGTGTCTGTTTTCGCTGTCCATCACCCAAGCAAACTGGATGCGTCTGGCCTTTGTTCACCTCCAATTGGAGCTCCTCAACCATTGCCTTTGATATAAAGTTGTGGCTGGCATCACTGTCCACCATGATCAACACCACCTTATCCCAAGCTCCCTTGAAGTTTCATGGTTCTCGGTTGAGTCATCCTCCTATAGAGAGTGATGAAAAAAGTTAACATAATGATCTTGTGAAAGTTAGTCAAGGTAGCTATTTGGATGTACAAATCTAAAATGGAAATTGTATATGTTATTTAAAGTGGGTTACTTTCTAAGTGTATATATGAAAGTTTGATAGGTATTGTTTTAATGAATATTTTTTCTTAAGGAAACACAAATAAACACTGATGCAATTAAAAGGTTTGTTTATATTGTTAATGAAGTTAAAGTGTGTAGGTAAAATTATCATTTAACCGATAAAGAAATTGGTTAGCATTGTAAAATAAAGAAATGCTCATAATATTATAAAGTCTGTAAAGTGAATTTAGCTTATAACAATCTATAATTAATTGGACTGGATATAGAATTAAAATCTATAGCTGATATAAATTTTGATATATTTTAATTTTCAAATTTAAAATATATCAATATAAAACATTTTTTAATATGTAAAAAAAATAATGCTATTAAATCAATTGATTTTATTTATTTATTTTTTAAATTTAAAAATCAAAATTTAAAATTTGAACAAATTTAAATTTAAATTTAGGAACTAAAAAATTATCTAACCCAAAACAATTCATATTCCCACTCCATCTTTATATCTATTGCAAATTCTGCAAAACCAATACTCAACCATATGCCTGATTTATAAATACCCACCCATCTTACTACAAACAAATACCTAACCCGTCTTCACATCTTACTAATTTTACTTTTATAAATATAATTTATATTTTTTATTTTATCTTTTAAATTTTATAATTATTTTTTAAAATTTAATTGATTACTAATTTAAAATATAATTATTTTTTAAAATTCATATTTACTAGTTATTATAATACTTTTTTATCTTTTATACAGGGTTTTTTTTATTGTTTTTCTGTTTCTTTCCTTTTCGGAATTATATATGCAAAAGTCCAATTTCAACTTGAGTAGGTCAATTTCATATCAAAATTTCCGAACCCAACCAATCAAAACCACCATCCTACCCCCGAAACCCAGAACTATTCGAACCCGCATTTGACCCACCCACCCGATTTCTAATCTCCTCACCAACGCCCAATTTGGGTATACCTATCAAAATCGGATCCAGATCCTAACACGTATCATCACCGGGTTCTCTGTCCGTCTCCCTTCTCTCCTAACCCTATCATTTTCTGCCGGACCCTCTTATCGGACTCTAACATCATAACCACCACCCACTCTCTCTCTCTAAGTAAGACTCTCTCTCTTCAATTCAATTTTCTTCCCTTTTTCTTTAATTGGAACTCTTAATTGCGTTATATGACGGTTCAATTTATCTGAATTGCACAACAATTTTGTGAAATTTGGCTTTTATTTAGAGCTTGTTGTATACAGGCCACAAAATTGTAGCAATCTATGTTTTAAATTCCAGACATACCCAGTTTGCTTTTTTTCTTTATTTTTTTTCCCTTCAATTTACTGTGACTTTGATGTTTATTTAAGGTTTAAGTTAGTTTGAGTCAAGATATATCTAGATTCTGATCTAAACTAATTGTTCTTGCTATGCTTTTCTGAGTATGCTGAGTTTCAAGGTTTTGTTTGTTAACTTGAGTAGGGTTTTAAATTGCAGTTGTAATTGTGATCATCATAGTTAATTAAGGAATCTTGTAGAGCAACCGTGATAAGGTCTGTGATCTGATGCGGCTGTGATATTGATAATTAAGATGATTGAGTTATTGGCAATTAAGATGATTGAGTTTTAGCCGCCTCATGTGAGGTAGGTTACAATATAAAACCTCGCTTTAAAGGAAGATATCTGGTTTAGGAATATAGGTTGTTGTTGTGATAAGGTTTATCCAAAGATTTCACAAGATATTAGTGAGTTTATTATAAGATAAGCTTTAGCCATTTATATCTTTGTCTAATTCATGAAAGAGTGAGGGGTGAGCCTTGCTGCAATAGCAAAGTTGCAGCCTTATGACATAGAGGTCACAAGTACAAACCTAGAAAAGTTTGCTTGCAGGGTAAGATTGTGCATATTTATATTTCCCTTCCCCAAACCCCACTTGGTGGANCGATTTTCCCCTTTAACAAGTGGAGGTATCTGTATGGCCGAACGTTAATGGACCTATCCCTTCCTCCAATATGATTTTATGCTCCATCCCACGTTCTGGAGGTAACCCGTGAGGCTCTTGGAACACCTGCTAGAATTCTGACAGCGTCTCTTCCAACTCTTCTCGTTGCCTCACCGTCAACTCCTGTTCCTTTTCTACTCTTCCAGCCACATCCAACTGTCTTAATCCCTACATTACTGCCATTGTCTCAACTTCAGTTATCTTGAGCATGGCCGCAGGGGCTATCACTTCCCGTGCTAATGTTGGATCTCCTCTAATTATTACTTCCCTTCCTCCCTGTTTAAAGGACATGGTTAGCTTGCCCCAATTGGTCACTACTTCTCCCAACTTTGCCAGCCAATCCACTCCCAGAATCACGTCGACACCTCCCAATTCGAACACGTGATACTGCTCTGCAATCTCAACTCCACCCAGCTGTAACACTACTCCTTGATAGGATCCTTGTGTCTGTTTTCGCTGTCCATCACCCAAGCAAACTGGATGCGTCTGGCCTTTGTTCACCTCCAATTGGAGCTCCTCAACCATTGCCTTTGATATAAAGTTGTGGCTGGCATCACTGTCCACCATGATCAACACCACCTTATCCCAAGCTCCCTTGAAGTTTCATGGTTCTCGGTTGAGTCATCCTCCTATAGAGAGTGATGAAAAAAGTTAACATAATGATCTTGTGAAAGTTAGTCAAGGTAGCTATTTGGATGTACAAATCTAAAATGGAAATTGTATATGTTATTTAAAGTGGGTTACTTTCTAAGTGTATATATGAAAGTTTGATAGGTATTGTTTTAATGAATATTTTTTCTTAAGGAAACACAAATAAACACTGATGCAATTAAAAGGTTTGTTTATATTGTTAATGAAGTTAAAGTGTGTAGGTAAAATTATCATTTAACCGATAAAGAAATTGGTTAGCATTGTAAAATAAAGAAATGCTCATAATATTATAAAGTCTGTAAAGTGAATTTAGCTTATAACAATCTATAATTAATTGGACTGGATATAGAATTAAAATCTATAGCTGATATAAATTTTGATATATTTTAATTTTCAAATTTAAAATATATCAATATAAAACATTTTTTAATATGTAAAAAAAATAATGCTATTAAATCAATTGATTTTATTTATTTATTTTTTAAATTTAAAAATCAAAATTTAAAATTTGAACAAATTTAAATTTAAATTTAGGAACTAAAAAATTATCTAACCCAAAACAATTCATATTCCCACTCCATCTTTATATCTATTGCAAATTCTGCAAAACCAATACTCAACCATATGCCTGATTTATAAATACCCACCCATCTTACTACAAACAAATACCTAACCCGTCTTCACATCTTACTAATTTTACTTTTATAAATATAATTTATATTTTTTATTTTATCTTTTAAATTTTATAATTATTTTTTAAAATTTAATTGATTACTAATTTAAAATATAATTATTTTTTAAAATTCATATTTACTAGTTATTATAATACTTTTTTATCTTTTATACAGGGTTTTTTTTATTGTTTTTCTGTTTCTTTCCTTTTCGGAATTATATATGCAAAAGTCCAATTTCAACTTGAGTAGGTCAATTTCATATCAAAATTTCCGAACCCAACCAATCAAAACCACCATCCTACCCCCGAAACCCAGAACTATTCGAACCCGCATTTGACCCACCCACCCGATTTCTAATCTCCTCACCAACGCCCAATTTGGGTATACCTATCAAAATCGGATCCAGATCCTAACACGTATCATCACCGGGTTCTCTGTCCGTCTCCCTTCTCTCCTAACCCTATCATTTTCTGCCGGACCCTCTTATCGGACTCTAACATCATAACCACCACCCACTCTCTCTCTCTAAGTAAGACTCTCTCTCTTCAATTCAATTTTCTTCCCTTTTTCTTTAATTGGAACTCTTAATTGCGTTATATGACGGTTCAATTTATCTGAATTGCACAACAATTTTGTGAAATTTGGCTTTTATTTAGAGCTTGTTGTATACAGGCCACAAAATTGTAGCAATCTATGTTTTAAATTCCAGACATACCCAGTTTGCTTTTTTTCTTTATTTTTTTTCCCTTCAATTTACTGTGACTTTGATGTTTATTTAAGGTTTAAGTTAGTTTGAGTCAAGATATATCTAGATTCTGATCTAAACTAATTGTTCTTGCTATGCTTTTCTGAGTATGCTGAGTTTCAAGGTTTTGTTTGTTAACTTGAGTAGGGTTTTAAATTGCAGTTGTAATTGTGATCATCATAGTTAATTAAGGAATCTTGTAGAGCAACCGTGATAAGGTCTGTGATCTGATGCGGCTGTGATATTGATAATTAAGATGATTGAGTTATTGGCAATTAAGATGATTGAGTTTTAGCCGCCTCATGTGAGGTAGGTTACAATATAAAACCTCGCTTTAAAGGAAGATATCTGGTTTAGGAATATAGGTTGTTGTTGTGATAAGGTTTATCCAAAGATTTCACAAGATATTAGTGAGTTTATTATAAGATAAGCTTTAGCCATTTATATCTTTGTCTAATTCATGAAAGAGTGAGGGGTGAGCCTTGCTGCAATAGCAAAGTTGCAGCCTTATGACATAGAGGTCACAAGTACAAACCTAGAAAAGTTTGCTTGCAGGGTAAGATTGTGCATATTTATATTTCCCTTCCCCAAACCCCACTTGGTGGAGGAGCCTTGTGCATTCGCCACCATTATTTCAGAGGTGGGACCGGCATCAGCTTTTGATTTTATTTTACCCAGTCATCCTTAAATGCTTTGCTACTTCACAAATTTTGAAGTTTTGACTTTGTCCTACAACATTTTGGGTGATTACTTATCACTTAATTTTGTGTGATGTGTAGAGTGTTGGTAATCTGAAGCCTATGCGATGGAAATATCAAATGATCCAGGTACTAAGAAACCAAAAAGGCTAACATCGGTTGTTTGGAATCACTTTGAAAGGGTTAGAAAGGCTGACATCTGCTATGCTGTTTGTGTGCATTGTAATAAGAGACTTAGTGGATCAAGTAACAGTGGAACTACTCATCTGAGAAATCACTTGATGCGGTGTTTGAAAAGATCAAATTTTGACGTGTCTCAATTACTTGCTGCAAAGAGAAGGAAGAAAGATAATACCATCAGTCTAGCAAACATTAGTTTTGATGAAGGTCAGAGGAAAGAAGAATATATAAAGCCAACGATTATCAAGTTTGAACAAGAGCATAAGAAGGATGATATCATTAGCTTCGGAAGTAGTAAATTTGATCAGGAAAGGAGTCAACTTGATCTTGCACGCATGATCATATTACATGGATACCCATTGAGCTTGGTTGAACAAGTAGGATTCAAGGTCTTTGTGAAGAACCTCCAGCCTCTCTTTGAGTTTATGCCAAACAGTGCTGTAGAGATTTCTTGTATAGATATCTATAGGAGGGAGAAAGAGAAAATGTATGATATGATAAACAAACTACAAGGTAGGATTAATCTGTCTATTGAAATGTGGTCTTCAGCAGAAAATTCTTCGTATTTATGCCTGTCTGCTCATTATATTGACGAGGAATGGACATTACAGAAGAAAATCTTGAACTTTGTCACACTTGATTCTTTGCACACTGAAGACTTACTTCCAGAAGTGATTATCAAATGTCTCAATGAATGGGATATTGATGGCAAGCTTTTTGCCTTGATACTTGATGATTGTTCCATAGATGATGACATCACCCTTAGAATAAAGGAGCGAGTTTCTGAGAAAAGGCCTTTCTTAAGTACTCGTCAGTTACTTGACATACGCTCTGCAGCACATCTCATAAATTCCATTGCTCAAGATGCCATGGATGCGTTACAGGAAGTGATCCAAAAGATTAGAGAGAGTATCAGATATGTTAGAAGTTCACAATTAGTGCAGGCAAAATTTAATGAAATTGCTCAGCATGCTACAGTTAACACGCAGAAGGTGTTGTTTCTTGATTTTCCTGTTCAGTGGAAGTCTACATATCTCATGCTTGAAACTGCGGTAGAATACAGGAGTGCTTTTTCTCTCTTCCAAGATCACGATCCCTCTTATTCATCAACACTAACTGATGAAGAGTGGGAATGGGCCACTTCAGTTACTGGATACTTAAAACTTTTAGTTGAAATTACAAACGTATTTTCGGCCAACAAATTTCCTACTGCTAATATATATTTCCCTGAGATTTGTGATGTCCATATTCAGTTAATTGATTGGTGCAGAAGTTCAGATAGTTTTCTTAGTCCCATGGCTTTGAAGATGAAAGCCAAATTTGACAAGTACTGGAGCAAGTGCAGTTTGGCATTAGCTCTCGCTGCTGTTCTAGATCCTCGGTTTAAAATGAAATTGGTTGAGTACTACTACTCCCTGATTTATGGCAGCACTGCTCTGGAGCGTATCAAGGAAGTGTCTGATGGTATCAAAGAACTTTTTAACGCATATTCTATTTGTTCAACTATGATTGATCAAGGCTCAGCCTTGCCTGGTAGCAGTTTGCCTAGTACTAGTTGTAGTTCCAGAGACAGGCTAAAAGGCTTTGACAGATTCCTTCATGAGACATCACAGAGCCAGTCTATGACATCAGACTTGGACAAGTATTTAGAGGAACCCATCTTTCCACGTAATTCTGATTTTAACATATTGAACTGGTGGAAAGTCCACATGCCAAGGTACCCAATTTTGTCTATGATGGCACGTGATGTTCTAGGGACTCCAATGTCAACTTTGGCTCCGGAATTGGCATTTGGCACTGGGGGCAGAGTGCTAGATTCTTCTCGTAGTTCACTAAACCCAGATACAAGAGAGGCTTTGATATGTACCCAAGATTGGCTCCGAAATGAATCTGGAGGTATGTATTTATCTTCTACCCTTTTCCACCCATAGAATAATGTTGATTGATTT
Organism: Vigna umbellata; assembly: GCF_018835915.1. Next base: position 137,063 of record NW_025906957.1, read on the forward strand.
CTGATTCTGATGCATTATTTTTTCTAACTCTTGTCAGATCTAAATCCATCCCCAATCCACTCTGCTCTACCTCTTCTCATCGAATGAAGTTAATTTTACAATGGTATGCTTCAGTAAAACTGGTGACATGAGTTCCTAATCTCTCCAGACTCCATTGTCGAATATTTTATTTTTTATGTGCTTGATTTCCAAGGCCGATGGGTCGGTGACCAGTTCATGAATAATCTTTTACGATTTTATTTTATAATTTCAGGCCTTATGGAAGAAGCATCTTAGAATTCTCAAATTGGCCCTTGTTCCCCGCGTCATTTGTAGCAGGGAAGTGATCTATCTTTGTGAAAATATTCTGTGAAGATGCACTGTATATTCTTAGACCAACAATGTAGATTTTTTTTATACTTATAGAGATCTCTTCTCGGTTAGATGCTTTTATTGGACTAGCATTCGGCTGAATCTGATTTTGTATAGAGGGTTGCATGCCCTTGATATCAAAATCGCTCCTTGCCTGAGTTTTCTTTCGTTTCACTGTTCACATAATAAAGTTGCACTAAATGAATGATCTTAACTAATAAAGATCACTTCAGAATGGTATGTTTTAAGTATCCTTCATCACCTTTATAATACGAAGTTTTTATCCACACTTTTGTAATTAAACATGAGAGAAAGGTTAGGATAGATCACAATTGTTAAGTGCAATATTAATCCTGTTAGGAGAGTGATATATATATATATATATATAGACACACACATTCGCACACCTCTTTTGAAAGATATCTATTATACATCTTTTGTTTCTTTTTCTTTTTTATTCTTTTTTCTTTTATTATGTCATTGTTCATAAAACATTTCCCGTCTTGTTATTAAGGTTAGTTCACACCAAGCCTCCCAACCCTTTCCAAGTAATTTCTTCTCCAACTATCCTCTGTTGTCTCCAGCGGCAACTATCCGCTGCTGTCTAAGAAGGTGATTATGGATAGTGACATTTTTTCTTTCCTTTCTTGGCCATTATTGCCCTCTCCTTCTTCCTCACCAAACCCACATTCACCCATGATAATCCATGCTAGGTGTTTCTTCCTGCATCCTATCAAATTTCTTTTAGCACCTAATCATAGACTTTCGGAAATTTTGATCTGGAATATGGGTGGAATGAGTGTCTTCCGGAGAGATATTTTTGGAATCTGTATAGTATGTTCCAGAAAGCAGAATCCAATTGATTGGGTGCAGGAAGAAACAGTATCCATCCTAACCCAATTAAGTTCCAATATTCTGTTTATCAAAACATAATCAGCAAACAAATATCAGTAGCACTAAGCCTCTGGAGTTCATTGTCTCTTACCAAATAATATGGGGTTTGTGGAGCTGGAAGTGGAGCTTCAAAATGAAAAGATTGACAATGTTAGCAATCACAAGAATAGAGTTAGCTGTACGGAAACCAAGTTTTGTAAGAAAGATTGATAGGGTAGCCCTTTTTAAATTATGACGAGCCCACGTCCAAGTGCGATTTGCCATTTCTGGATAGGAGGGATGTCTCAAAATTAAGGGGAATTTTCGGTGTCAAGCAATTTTGCACTCTCAGTTTCTATGTACATTTTATCGGAGTGGTTAAAAGACTAAACTGTCTTCGTTGTTATCCTTATTCCCTTTTTATCACCGTACTCTTTTTTTTAATAAAAAAATGTTAATTGTTAAAATTTGTTAGTGAAAATGTTGAACTTACAACTTCTTTAATTCTTCTTTCCAAATCTTTTAAACCAACCTTATTTCTCACAAATATTAATGGTGGAGAAGTTGATCCCACGAGTTTACGGTCTTCTTGTGATCATTGTCACAATCACTTTTGTGAATGAATTCAAGAAAGCAAGTGTTTTGAACTGTATAATTTAAAAGCCATTTCTACATTGTGCTATCAATTACTTTATAAACTTTTTGGATTACGGAACTTATAAACTTTTTTCTATGAAAAAATATCTTAGATTGTGCAATTTAAAAGTTTTTTTATGTGAAAAACAACTTTCAAATAATGTAATATTTTGTAAAAAAGAAAAAGTGGTGAAGGAGGAATTCATAATGTGTGTTGAACACATAAGGTTATGGCATTTATAAAGAGAAAAATATAAAAACATGGGTTTAAGCGCGTTAATTTAAAACTATTGTAACTAACAATATGTAATGATATTTTAACAATTTTAGTATGTATTAAAGTTTGTTATAAATGTGATCTATTTTAAGTTCTAAAAACTTAGTGGAAATATATGCTAATTGATCACTTGAGTTAACAAACTTAATTTTGATGTCTTTAAATATGATCTTTTCTCAAATAAAATGAAAACTAACCTGTTTGATTCTTTATTAAAGACAAGATTAGAATTAATATGAAGAGTGCCTTGATTGTCATATAAATTTCATTTGAGTGACATCTTTGAATTACAACTCTTTAAGTAATTATTTAAGCCAAACAAGTTTACAAGTGATTGAGGTTATAACTTTATACTCTTGCTTTTGCACTAGATCTTGCCACAATATTTTATTTCTTGCTCTTCCAAGATATAAAGTTATCACTAATGGAGACACAATACTTGTAAGTGACCATATAACAAATATTTTTCCAGAAGATCCTTTAGTTATTGTAATATGCAAATGACTACTTTATAATAATCTACACATAGGGAATTCAAAAATTAACTCACCACACTGACTTACAAAAGAAATGTCAGGATGAGTAACAATAATATAGTTTAATTTTTCAACTAATCTTTTGTACATCTCAAGATATGAGAAAGGCTACCCTTAAACAAATTTTGAGTTCATCAACTTAGTTTCTTTCAAAATATCCAATGCATACTTTCTTTAAGGTATAAAAGTATCATTGTTGGATTCTCCAAGAAATATTTGGGTTTGTCAATATCTTTGGTCTGAAAGTGGTGATAAAGGTGTTGTTTCATCTAGGAGATGTCATGTTGGTCACTATCTGTAAGAATAATGTCATCAACGTATACTATTAAATAGATACACCTAACACTTAAATGACGATAAAAAACTAAGTGATCTATCTCACAATAGTCATACCAAATTGTTGAGCGACAATGATAAATTTTTCAAACCAAGCTTTAAGTGACTCTTTCAAGTCATATACATCCAGAAGACTCATCCTAAGCAACAGAACTTGGAGGTTGTCCCATATGAATTTCTTCCTACAAATTCTCATTAAGAAAAGCATTTTTTATTTTAAATTGAGAATGTACTTCGATGAGTGATAAAAACTTTAACAAGAATTAATCAAGAATATATTTTGGTTAATTAATTTTTTACTTGACATAAGAGGTAAAAGAATAGACATGATTAGGCATAGTAATATTTAATTGAGAATGTAATTTTGATTAAATTTATTATGATTAATATACAAAGTTCTTGTTTTTATTGAGAATATACTTTGGTTAAGAGTGAGAACGTCAACAAATTAATTGAAAATTTACATTGATTAATTTAAAAATCTAAAACAATAATCTTTAGATAACCAATGATGAATCCTATTTTGAAAAAACAGTGAAATCAACTTATTTTCTTTATCATTGTGTTTATCTTTTTAAATCTTTTTATACATTTATTTATCTTTTGTTATTTTGTTATTTAATCTTTTATTGATCTTTATTTTCTTTATTATTTTTGTTTTTCTAATCCTTTTATATAGTTTTTATAAGAACTATTATTTTAAGAATCAATTTCATGTTCGTTGGGAGACAACTTAGGGTTGAATTTATCATTTTTATTTTGTTGGCTACTATCTTAACAATACTGAAGTTGTTATAACTAGTAATATTAATTTGATCGCGTTAATGACAATGTTATCACCCATATTTCTTCTATTATAAATAAAATACCCTATATGTATATTCAATACAAGAAAAATTACTTCTACACATAGTTTTCACTATATTCAATACAAAGTTTGAACAAAAATTCCAAATTGATTTTTAATTTCACTATAAAATGTTTTAAATATAGAAAACAACTCAAGATGATTTTTCATTAAAAACAACCAAGTACATCTGGAATAGTCATCAATAAAAGTGACAAAATACTGAAACCCAAAATTTATTTTAACACGACTTAATCCCAAATGTCAGAATGAACTAAGAGAAAAGAAGATGAAACACGTAGTAAGACACTTGTAGAAAAAGAACTACAATTGTGTTTTACTAATTGATACAACTCAAGAAAAATTGGGTAACTTAGACAAATTTGTAACAAGTTGTTGCATCTTAGCAATGTTATGACCAATATGTGCATATGTCTGAAGATAAAAAAGATCATGAGAGTCATATCTAGTGTCAGTTATTTGACTCTTGTAAACATATAGAATATTTGGTAAAGAAGATAATACAATCAAGGAAAAAAATGAGACGATTAAGGATAACTTAAATGGTAACTTAAGAACATCAATAACAATATCAATGGATAGGAAAGGAAGAAGATGAATAATACCAACACCATGTGAGGAAACCTAAGATCCATTGGCCATGGTAATGGAAGACAAATAACTTAAAGTATACATATAAGAGAAAAAAGATATATTATCAGTAATGTGATATGTGATACTTGAGTCAAGAACCCAATGGCATAAATAGTTAGAATGAGTGAGGCTACTAAAAGATGTGCCTATGTAAACAATAAAAGCAATGGAATTAGAGTTCTGACAATTCTTATACCGCCATTTGAAAAATTCATTAAAGATGGTAAGTTTATTGAAAGAACAGACGACATAGGAACGGTAGAAAAGGTCATAGGTGTGAAGCGAGTGAGAATAATTACCGAAAGGAAAACAATCCTAAAACATTAAAAAAATTCCAATGATACTTGATCAGGACAAAAGTTGTATGTCTAGAAAGAGGGTGTCAATTTAATGCTGGTGGTAGTTGTCTAAGAGGCCATCAAAACTCTAGTGTTGACAATGATAATGTCAATGATATGTCAAAAATAATAACTTTTGAAAAAAATTAAGACAAACAATGGTGATCCATAAAAAAGGCAAAGAGTAACCATTGGATATTATGTCAAAATAAAAGAAAATGGGACACAAGATGAATCCCTAATACATTGAACACATAAAGTTATACATTTCTAAATAAAAAAATACAAAAAAATTAGTCTAAGTTACTTACATTTAAAACTAACATAATATTATAGCTAACAATATCTTAACAAAATATCACAATCCAAAAGTAATACAAATCGAATAATTCTAAAGTAAAAAAAAACTTACAAAATGCACCATCCATAAGTTTTTTTATGTAATAAAAGAAATTTTGAAATACTCAATCTAAAAATATTTTTTTATAGACAAATGTGAGAGTTTTCGTATTAATCATAACACTGAAAGAAACTATGGGTGGAAAAAGAAATCCCCTCGGTGACGTTTAGTTGTCTACCGTACAGTGCACAATCTTGGAAGTTTGGATCAAAGATGCTCAAAATATGGACATTTTCTTTCCGCACTCCCCCATGAAAATTTTTGGAACTTCCATTGATTTCGAAATGAGCTCATTTAAGAAAGGAAACTGCCTAAAAATGTTGAGATACAAAAAATAGACAATCCCAAATATATTACATATTCCATCTAACTGTTTCTTCTTTCATCTTTGTACTTCTACTGCCTACCCTACAATACAAACAAATTAAAAAAATAACCAATGTATACTTATTATAGCCAGTGTATATTCTAAATTTCATGTTACGTTTTAAAAATATATTTTGATTAGTCTTAGACTGTGTAATTAGAAAGTGTTTAAGTTTATATAATCTAAAATATAGCTTCATTATGAGATATGCTGCTCATTTTCATATTATGAAATGTAAGGAAAGGAATTATGGGGTGATTTTTTCTGCATAATGTTATATCTCTCTTCTTCCTCTCCAACATTCTCCTTTTTTTTTATTTTTCTCTATGACATGAAGATGATAACAACACTATTATTATATAGTAAGAAAGAGTATTTTAATGCTTTTTCTATTAATATATGAGAAAAAAAACTAAAAAACAATATTCTCAAGAGTATAGAATATGACCTAATCACCACTGAGTTATTGTCTGCTTTTGAACTTGAAACTCCTGTTACAATTTTTGTATTTAAAAGACATCTTAAAGGATTGAAGGAGGAAGAGTATTTAAATTATTCTTAGTCTTGATTTCTAAGCAACGTTAAACTAATGAGTGTGATGATGACAATACTTAGATGTAATGATTGATAACAATAGACTTGAGGTTGGAACATTGGCGACATCTATGAAAACAGAAACTCCCTCATTCTATTTTTTTTCTCATAAACCTCTTCTTCCTTTATCTCTTAAAGTTTTTGGATGTATATGTTTTGTTTATAATTTTAGTTCTGGTCTTAACAAAGTTATCTCCTAAATCACACAAATGTATCTTTCTAGCATTAACCATATCACAAAATGAATATAAATGTTTCTCTTCTTCTCTTAACCCTAAAATATGTATATAGCTAGATTACCAAGAAACGATAGCTTTAGATACTATATGAAAATAGTGAAAAGTAAGTATAAAGTTAATTCTCATTGTAAACACATTGAGTAATATATTTACAATAATGATTAATACTAGAAAATATAGACTAAGTCCTAATACATGTAATATTGTAACTAATATAAGATATTATAAGTAACTATATATTAATAGTATCTAACACTCCAACTCAAGCTTATATAAATTATATATATCAAGTTTGCTACAAATATAATAAATTCTAGGTCCTTATGAAGACTTAGTAAAAATATTTACTAATTGATCATTTGAGTTAATAAACTCAATCTTAATGTCTATATATACAATCTTTTCTTAAATAAAATGACATTCAATCTCAATGAGTTTGATCCTTTCATGAAAGACAATATTAGAATTATACTCTTAACCACTTATGAACTTGTTTGGCATAAATAATTATTTAAAGAGTTGAAATTTAGAGATGTCACTCAAATGACATATGACAATCAAATAAGAGAGTCTTAAGTTTTTTATCACCTTCGACCATTTGCCCATGTTGGCACGATTGAATTTATGTTATTTTGTCATTTTACTTAGTTATCTAAAAGTGTTAAGAAATTTGATATTTTATGATTAATATGTAAATTATATTGTAATTAATGTAAAATAGTGAATAATTTTTATTATTTTAATTAAAAACATGTTAAATAATGAAATCTTCATATTTCTAACTTTTATATTATCACCTAGAATGATGAAAGACTCTCATGGTCACTATTATTGATGGAACAACTCTTGTTGCCCAAATATTTTTTAAATGAAAGAAAAAAAAAGTTGTCATCATTTTACGTTAAATACAATATTTTTTTACATCAATCACATAGTCTCATATTTTTTTTCTTAGCAACGTCTAGGACAATATAACAATAACATCTAGGGATGACAACACAACAAAAAAATTTACACGCCGCACATATACCTGTTTAAGAAATACCCACGAGTATTTTAAAATTTATGGTACCCACAAATATTTAAGAAAATATATTGTATAAATTTTTAAATTAAAATTGAAATAAAATTACAAAAAAAAAATATAATATAAATTAAAATTTAATTTTAATTAAATTTAACCTGATGAAATAAATTAATTTTAATTTTAATTAAATTTAACTTAATAAAATATAAATTAAATTTTTATTTTTATGTTTTGTGGATAACAAATACACATAATATAATACCCGATTCGATCTGTTTATAAACGAATATTAAAATACTTGCAAGTACTACTCTTTATGACGAATTTTATTCACAAATGTTTACTGGCACTAGTTTTTTCCATCCCTAATCACGTCACTCAATTTAAAAAAATAAAGAAACTTAATTAAAAATATATAAAATTGAATACCTAATAAAAAAATGTAATTAAAAGTTATTAAATGTATAAAATACTTAAAACTTAATAATACTAAATTTGCCAAAACTATTTCTGTAGAACTTGTTATTACAACAACCGATGACAACTACCTCTTCACTCTTCATGCAATAACATGAACCAATATTTCATCAATTTTTCAAGATTCTTCGTAACGAAGTTACTTTTCTCGTTTTTATTAAATATTAAATGCTTATTGTGATTATGAAGTTTTCTGTTTTATTAAATAATTAAGTAATACAACAAATCATCAAATTTAGTACATTAACTTAACATTCCATAAATATAATATCACGAACAATTAAAAAGAAAAACGATCATGCATGCAAGGCTTTTTTCTTATTATTATTAAAAAAAAGGGTCATGGAGAAGACAACTTGACCAAGTTGTGATAATAACCTCACAACTCTTACAACTAACTTAGATAAGTGTAAAAGAGTATATTGGTATATAACGTTTTTGAAAAAGTGAGTAAATTAGACAATATTAGATATTTTACTTGATAAAATAATAAATAAAAAACAATAACAATAGAGGGTCAACATAATATTTATTCATAAAAAATTTACTCCTCAGAAAAATATGTTCATGATCAATCAATCACCAAATCACTTTGCATCTATTCTCTCGAAAAAAAAATCGATTTAACTAGGTGGGCACAAGTCTAAATTGATCCCATTATCCAATCAACTTGGGCAAAACAAAGAAAAAGTTTAATATAGTCAAATATTCCAAAAACTACAAATATAGTGACATTTTTTCCACCATCAAATTTAATACGTAGGATATTTCAAAAAATACATGTAGAGTTGTATTTTATGTAATTCTTAATCTTATCACTCATTTTGTATTTTTAACCATATATTTCCTATGATAAATAATCGTGCCCTCTTGATCGGATTTTAATAACACAATTATAAATAATAAAATTTTCACACAATGTAAAACTCGAATTTAAATAGACAAAGCAAAGCCGAAGAGTGACACACTTTAGAGATTCAATAATCTATATTTAAGGTATGTTTCTATATTTAAGGTGTGACAACATACTTTTCCAAAAGAACTTCTAAAAATGAAAAAAAATAATAATAATGTATGCACAAATTTAACAACAACAAAAAAGACTCTTATGATTTCTTTTTTTAAATAAATTCTATAGAAAATTAATTTTGACTTAAAAAATCAAATTTTTTTGTCACTATAATTATTTAGGTGACTAGTTCCATACATTATAGATGAGAATAAGGTGAGTGAGTGGAAAGGGTATTTTAAATCATAACCATGCGTTTGGTTACAACAAAAGAAAAATAAATTTGAAAAACTTTTGGAAAAGAATAAAAAAAGTAGAACAAATTCCCTATAGACAAAAAAGATCCATGTCTCCAAAAATGCTCTCTTTCTGTTACTTTCTTCTCTAAATTATTCAAACCCTCACATTCCTTTCTTTCTCTTTAAGGATTCACACTATTTCTTCCTCTCTCTTACTTTCACACTCTCAACTATTTTAGTTGATTCAACTTTTATGTGATAGGGAAGTTTGTGTTTATCAATTCTTTTATTTAATATTTTTCTTTATTTCTCGTTTGCTTTTAACTTTAGGATTTTTCTAAGGTATGATAGTTAGATTATTGGTTTCTTATGTTTCGAATCTTTCTATTTCATAAATAGTTGTTAAATGTAACATTAAAACGGAATTTTAAATCTATTTTAATTTTATAAAATCAGATTTTAAAATAAAATTAGCACCAAAATTTGTTTTTAGTTTTATAAATTTGGATTTAACATATACCTGTTACATTTATATTTTAAATGTAAGACTATATATTGACGGTGGTGCAATAGTAATCTAATAACTAAAACATGAGTAACAAATAACGAATATTGTTACAATAAATTATATATATATATATTTGATAATATATTAAAAGTTTAATTTAACTTCATAAAATTAATTTATAAGATAATATTAATATTTACTTATATAATATAAATTTATATTATTTGATATGAAATATCACCATTTAACTTTACTTAATTAATATATTTTTCTTTATTACCTTATATTTTATTATTTTCCATCTTCATGTTACTTAGTAGCATGTAAAAAATTAGGTTAAGGTTAATAACTTTATAAATGAGTCATTTATCTCTTTTAGAAACAATCATTTATTCTTTTTCTCTTATCCTATATTACTTTTATTTTTCTCTTGGTAATATGGTGTAAATTTTTACATATTATTCAATAAATTCATGTTGTAACATGAAAGTTTTTAATAACAAATCATAAATAAATAAAAAATTTTATAACAACAAGTGGAAAGTATTGTATATGGTAGTTAAAATTTTCAGTCAAAAAATTTTATTTGAAGTCATACATTAATTGATAAGATTAATTTAAAATATATAAATAAATATTCTCATGTAAAATTCTTAAAATTTAACTCCTAATATTATATCAAAACTATAGGTTAAGATGTATTCTAACTATAAGATGTATACATCTAATTTAATATATATATATATATATATATATATATATATAAATTTTACCTTACAAAATTAATTTTATGATATTGAGTCATCTCATTTGGGTATTGCACAGCTGGACAGTTGGTCATTAACGATTTAAACGCCGTCTATAAAAAAGGACTAAATTGAACATAAATTACATTCTTTAGGATAACATTGAACAGAAGAAAAAAAACTGACCATTTCGAACAAACCTGACAAAAATAGGGACCATCAGTGCTATTAAGCCTTTATATTAATATGGAGGAAAAAAAATAAAGAACTATATTCTCACGGAGTATAGAATATGACCTCAACTCAATTATGTTGTGATAATATCATTAGGATTAATTATCATAATTGAGTTATTGTCTGCTTTTGAATTTGAAACTCCTGTTACGGTCTTCTCTTTAAAAGACATCTTAAAAGATTGAAGGAGGAAGAGTATTTAAATTATTCTTAGTCTAGACTCCTAAACAACATTAAACTAATGAGTGTATTGATGACAATACTGAAAAATATATATTAAGCCCAAATACACATAATATTGTAACTAATATAAGATATTATAAGTAACTATATATTAACAGTATCTAGCGCTCCAACTCAAGCTTATATAAATTATGTACCAAGTTTGGTACAAATATAATAAATTCTAGGTTCTCGTGAAGATTTAGTGAAAATATTTATTAACTGATCATTTGAGTTAATAAACTCAATCTTGATGTCTATATATACAATATTTTCTTGAATAAAAATGACATTCAATCTCAATGAGCTTGATGTTATAATATATTATAATTATTGCAAAAGAATGTAGGTTTGTAATGTTAGTTTACAACGTTCATATTTTTCTTTTAATTTCCTTTATTTATTTTATTCTTTCCTAAGCTCTATAAAGAGAGAGCTCTTCCTCCATTCCAAGATACACCAAAAAAGCAATTTTCTCTCATTTTTCTTTCTTCTTTTCCTTTTCTAAAATTATTATGGGTTATTTTATACTCTTTTAGAGATCCTTGCTACTTCTGAGATCCTCAGAAATATTCTGGGAAGTTCCTGTTATATCCTGGGGGCTTGCGCAATACTCTGCGGATAAGTCCTTAAGGAGAGTGAATCTACACGCTTAAGAAAATATTGTTCATGATTATGTCAGTTTTTTACAACAATCTTAAGGACTTCGACTCACACTTGGATTCCCAAAAATCTCCCCCTCAAGGGTGAGTCCCTTCCATATAGGTACACTCCCCCTCCAGCGGAAGAATTCCCAACCACGAGTACCCCTTCGTACCGCCGTTCACCTTAACGGGACACGCTTACCTGGAACCCTTCCTCAGGACCAACATTTCAACCACTAAACCAACATGTTCTTAGGTTATGCTGAACACAGTGCTACCTATAGATTTCTAGTTGTTAAAAGTAACATACTTGAGAGAAATTCTATAATGGAAACGAAAAATGATGAAATTTTTGAACACGTGTTTCCCTTAAAGGTTAGTGAGATGTCTCAACCTATTGATGAGAATGATAATAGTAATACCATGAATGAGGATTTGAGAAGAAGTAAAAGACAGAGAAAGGAAATTTTCTTTGGAGATGATTTTTATACTTATCTTGTTGATAATGATCCAACAAGTTTTGTAGAAGCTACTACTGCGCCTGATGCAAAACAGTGGGATAGGACCATTAGGACTGAAATTGAATCAATTCAAAAAAATAATCTTAAGGACTTATGGCTGACATCAACAACTCAATCCCGGAGGATCAAAACTTTGTTTTCAAAACTCAGACGGTATTTGCAAAACCAATAACTTTCAGAGGCTGCCAAGGTGCTCGCAGCAACGATGGCTTCTTATCGCATTTGTAAGGACTGCGGATGAGGATGAAGAAGATAAGGTACTTGAGTAAATTTTCGTATACTTTACCTACAACGAGAAAATCACAACCAGGTATTTTCTCGTTTACCAATCTTAAATATTTTTAAATTGTGGGGGTGTAGGTAATTTTACTTAATTACTCAAAAAAAAGCCAATGTGTTTTTAGGTATTAGAATCATAAGGAAGAGAGATAGTATATTACTATCCCAAGAACAAGATATTGAGAAACTTCTTAAGAAGTTTAGGTTTTATGACCTCACTAGTGAGTACCCCTTATGATGTTAATTCTAAATTAATGAAAAATAAAGGAGAATCATTATCTCAGTCTCAGTATGCCTAGATAATTGGGAGCTTACTGCACTTGATGAGCTTTTCTAGACCTGTTATTGCTTATGCAGTAGGTAGACTGAGTAGGTACACTCAATGTCCAAATCAAGAACATTGGGATGCACATTCCAGGCTTATGAGATACTTAAGAGGTTCAATGGATTATGCCATTGAATATAGTGAATTTCCCATTGTACTAGAAGGGTATAATGATGCTAACTGGATCTTTGATTCAGATGAGACAAATCCACTAATGGTTATGTATTCACACTTGGGGGTAGTGCGATTACATGGAGATCAGTCAGACAAACAATTATTGCAAGATCAACAATGGAATATGAGTTTGTCGCTCTTGAGATGGCTGGTAGTGAGGCTGAGTGGTTGAAAAACTTCTTAGCAAACATTTCACTAGGAATGAAACCAACCCCATCAGTGTCAATACACTGTGATTGTCAATCGGCAATAACTATAGCTAAAAATAAGAATTACAATGGAAAGAATAGACATATACAATTGAGACACAATTTGGTGAAGCAGTTGCTAAAGAGTGGAACTATTTCCATTGATTATGTGAAGTCAAAGCGGAATCTAGCAGATCCTCTAACAAAACCCCTAAGAAGACAAATGGTATTGGAAACATCGAGGGGAATGAGACTTAAGCCACTTGCAAACAAACAAGTGATGGTAACCCAACCTTTGTGATTGGAGATCACATGAATAAGGTTCATATGGATAAAAACAAGTCACTTGTTAGTTCTGATAGCACTAAATTGATTTTAATCAAGGTTTAATACATCATTTGGTCCCTAGTTTTTGAGTTTTTGTTCAAACTCATCCTACGTTTTAAAAAAGTTCAATTAGGCCCCATATTTCGTTAAAAAATGTTCAAAATGGTCCTTTTGGTTTACGGCGTTAAAAACATAACGGTGTAGTTGCCTCCGTGGCCAAACACTAACGGACGGAGCCAAGCATATTTTGTAGCCAATAAAACCACAATGATGTTGTTTAGCCCTTGATTGCGGACAAAAATCTTTCACTCTAGGTTCGTTTTTCCTTTCTCAAATTCATTGATTAATTCCACTGTAAAAATGCAATTTTGGAGGAGACAAAAGTGTTTCAACAATCAAAATGCATCTGGCATGCTATTTACATACATTGCATTTACCCCATCTGGGTCATAGGATTGAATTCCTCTCTGGTCGTATTCATCCTATTAACTATGTAATACACATCCATTAAAGTCTTAAAACTAATGATATAAGGTTTCCACCAAGTCAATTCACTTCACATTGCCACGTATTCATCAAAAGGCACAAGTTATCCAGTTTTGGCCATGGTGACAATTGCACCATTATGTTTTTAACGCCATAAGCCAAAAGGACCATTTTGAACATTTTTTAACGAAATATGTGGCATAACTGAACTTTTTTAAAACATAGGACGACTTTGAACAAAAACCCAAAAATTAGGGACCAAATGATGTATTAAACCTTTAATCAATTATGTCCCTTCCTATGGTGTGTGTGAAAGTGCTAGAGAATGCATTATTGAGAGACTAAACTTTTGTTATTAAAATTCTATGTGGTGAAAGAATTTTAGTTTAAACAAAGTTTTTAATGATTTTCATATCCCTTATGGGTGGTGTATGATTTGCAGCATATACTTGATGAACTCACCTATATGAGTGTCAAGTGGGGTCGCTTGCATGAGATTGTGGCATGAAATCTAGAGCACTCATGAATACTGGGCACACGCATGACCTAGTAAGCGCAACACAGCGACAACAACAAGGATTGTGAGGGTGTATTGTGATTGATAAACCTCTAACACACTTCAAGTGTCTTTGGTTCATATAGCTTGCTATACCAACTACACTGTGTTAAGTTTCTAAATCTAAGACTGATTCATATAGCTTGCTATACCAGCTCTGATGCATTACATCCTTTAAGACCTAGAATAAAAGTTTCTTATCTTTCTTTTAAGTTTGAACTATTTGAGTCAAACTTTTCAACTTCTTTTGCAATATGTGGGGGATTGCTATAATATATTATAATTATTGCAAAAGAATGTAGGTTTGTAACGTTAGTTTACATCGTTCATATTTTTCTAATTGGAAAACAATAATATTTGTGCCAACGTTTTGTGCCAACGTTCAAATTTTTAAAGGTGAATTAATTTTCAACGTTAATAATTTATGATTTTTAATTTCCTTTATTTATTTTATTCTTTCCTATGCTCTATAAATAGAGAGTTCTTCCTTCATTCCAAGATACAACAAAAAAGTAATTTTCTCTCATTTTCCTTTCTTCTTTTCCTCTTCTAAAATTATTCTGGGTTATTTTATACTCTTTTTAGAGATCCTTGCTACTTTTTAGTATCTTGGGGAGTTTACGCAATACACCGCGGATAGGTCCTTAAGGACAGTAAATCTATACGCCTCAGGAAATATTGTTCGTGATTATGTTAGTTTTTCACAACACTTGATCCTTTCATGAAAGACAATATTAGACTTATGCCCTCAAACAGTTATAAACTTGTTTGGGATAAATAATTACTTAAATGGCATAAATAATTACTTAAAAAGTTAAATTTTGGAGATGTCACTCAAATGACATATGACAATCAAATATGTGAGTCTTAAGTTTTTTATCACCTTCGACCCTCTGTCCATGTTGGCACGAATTGAAAGGTGTACTATGTTATTTTGTTATCTTACTTAGTTATCTAAAAGTGTTAAAAAATTTGATATTATATGGTTAATATGTAAATTATATTATTAATGTAAAATAGTGAACAATTTTTATTACTTTATAATTAAAAACATGTTAAATAATGAGATCGTCATATTTCTGAATAACTTTCATATGATCACCTACAACGATAAGAGACTCTCATTGTCACTATTATTGATTGAACCACTCTTGTTACCCAAATGTTTTAAATGAAAGAAAAAAAAAAGTTGTTCATCATTTTACACTAAACACAATTTTTTTTACATCAATCATATAGTCTCACATTTTTTTTCTTAGCTTATACAAATAAGTAAACAAGATAATATAACAATAACAATAACGTCTAGGACAATATAACAATAAGGGATGACAACGCAACAAAAAAATTCACCCGTTACTTGCACAAATATCCGTTTAAAAAATACTCGCGAGTATTTTAAAACCTGTCGTACCCATGGATATCTGCAAATATTTAAGAAAATATATTTTATAAATTTTTATAAATAAAATTAAATAAAATTACAAAAAAAAATATAATATATAGTATACATTAAAATTTAATTTTAATTAAAATTAACCCGATAAAATAAATTAGTTTTAATTTTAATTAAATTTAACTTAATAAAATATAAATTAAATTTTTATTTTTATTTTTTGCGGGTATAATACCCATAGTATAATATCCGTATTCGACCGTTTATAAGCGGATATTAAAATACTAGTGAGTACCAACTATTAATCTATAGTTACTTATAATATCTTATATTAGTTACAATATTATGTGTATTTGGGCTTAGTCTATATTTTTCAGTATTGTCATCAATACACTCATTAGTTTAACGTTGCTTAGGAGTCTATACTAAGAATAATATAAATACTCTTCCTCCTTCAATTCTTTAAGATGTCTTTTAAAGAAAAACCATAACAGGAGTTTCAAATTCAAAAGCAGACAATAACTCAATTATGATAATTAATCCACAATAACTCAATTATGATAATTAATCCTAATAATATTATCTCAACATAATTGAGTTCAGGTCATTCTATACTCGTGAGAATATAGTTCTTTAGTTTTTTTTTCCTCCATATTAATATAAAGGCTTAATAGCACCGATGGTCCCTATTTTTGTCAAATTTGTTCGAAATGGTCCTAGTTTTGTTTTCTGTTCAATGTTGTCCTAAAGAATATAATTTATGTTCAATTTAGTTTTTTTGCAGACGGCGTTTAAATCGTTAATGACCAACTGTCCAACTATGCAATACCCAAATGAGATGGCTCAATATCATATATATATATATATATATACATATATCTATATCTATATCTATATATATATATATATATATATACATATATATATATATATACATATATATATATAAATTTTACCTTACAAAATTAATTTTATGATATTGAGTTAAATTTATAATTTTTTTTAACAAATTCAACACTAATAAAAACAAACGAAAAACTCAAATGTAATCAAACACGAAAACAATCCTCACCAAATCTTTTTTTAATAATATAGTTTAGTCTTCAAGTTAATAAAGAAGAAAAATCATATCTTATATCTTAAGATAATAAATAAAAGTAATATTTCAGTTAATCACGTGGTTCAAACAATACGTGGAACACACACAAATAAGACACCCAAACAAAACAGTGTGGAGACATTGACTGGTCAGATTGCGTGTAATCACAAAACTCTTACTTGGCTTCAGAATACCACCAAATTCTTTTTAATGTTTTTAACCATAATTGCTGTATAAGGATATCATTATAAAACCTTCACGATGTGTATATATATATATATATATATATATATATATATATATATCCATAGAGTTGAGCTGATTTTTTAGTCATCGAAAAAGTTATTGAATACTTTACTCGACAAAATTTTATGGAATAAATTGTCTTTGAGTAAGAGGTTGTTTCTATCAAATACTTTACACTAATAACATAGGAAAAAAATTATAGAACAAGATGTTGTTGAATAAGTTGTTCAAAAGAAGACACTATAAGACCAAAATAATTAATATAATTTAAATGTCGTCTTGAATTTTTAAATGAATTAAAGTTAAATCTTTTTGGACTAGATGTCGAGTTCAAACCTTAAATTTATAAAAACATGGTTCAATTTGGTTAAAACACACAACAATTTGGTCAAATTTGAGATAAATGTTTTGAAATAATTAATTTTTAAATAATTACTGACTTAAGAAAGGATAAGATTTGATTGTTAAACAAAAAGAAGGAAACTGCTCATTTTATTAAAAAAATACTTTTTAAAAGATAAGCACAAATAATATCGTCTACTTTCTCATATTTTTCATTCAAAAATACATTTGAATATAAACATTTAGTTTAACAGTATCTCAATTATTATTTAATGATTTAAAAGTAATTTTATAAAACTGTAAAATGATATATATTATGTGAATAGAATCAGAATAAGAGGTATTTATCAATATATGAACCACGTTAATGGTGCAAAAACAGAATAAAACAAAAGAGAAAAGTAAAAATGTTAAGTTGATTTCATACATGAAAAAGTTTGTGCCATTTGGCTGTCTAACTTTGGAACACAATAAGAGGACACAATATATATCCTTGTAAAATGGTTGTCCCCCTTCAAGTGTTAAGATTTGTTTGGTTTCATAATTTGAAAATGAAGTTTCAAAAGTGCTTTTTGTGACTGCTTGCTCCATTGGTGTAGCTTGCATTTTATGTACTCAACTGCCGTTTTGCATGGCCAGTGAAATTCCTAGAATTGTAATCAATCTCTCTATATAATTAAATTTTATTGATTTTTAATAAATTTAAATAATCGTATAAAATTGATTAAGACTATGAAATTATATAATGGCTAGACTGGGATAATTCAATATCAATTTTCCCATTTTACCATCTTCTTGGATGGTGTCTTTGTGTTCCCATTTTCAAAGTAAGGAAAATATATATTAATTACACTAATCTCTTTAATTCCCCACAATTTTATTTATTTATTTTATTTCTTCGAATATAAAAGTTTTATATAAACTAGCAATAAGGTCATTATAAAATATATAAATCAAACTTTATTTTATATGTCAGTTTTGTATGTAGTTTTGTGTCAGACCTCGGAAAACGCACTCAAACCCACCTGTCTGATCTCATTAAAAACGCACCCAAAATTTCTCTAAGCGGACGTCAGGTGTCGGACAACGAAGATTCGAAAATCAGATAGTGGAAGGCAGGTGTCAGCAAGTGAGCGGACGTTTGTTTGAACGAGAGAAGCAAAACCTAATTTCTGAAATTCCCGTTTCACTCACTCTGCATGCACCCTTCTTCCTCAAAACTCTGAAATTTTCATCTTCTCCTTCTCTCTAGAAAAAAACTCTCCCTTCTCTCTACTGTAACTCACTTTTCTCTGCTCCGATCACCGTTCAAGCACCGTAGGAGCATTCCCGACGTCCCAAGCTTCCTCTTAAACCGAACAAGTTTCAAGTTTGAGCGGGTAAGTGTATCTGTCCTTGGTCGTTCGTCTTTTGTTACATGCAAACCAAGTTCTGGTTGCATGCAGGGGCGTAGTCTAAGTTATTTTTGATTTCATGTTGTTTGGTTTAGTTGGAAGAGTTAAGTGATCGTTGAGGGTAGAAAGATTGTAGTCGGACGAACCAAAAACCTACACTTAGGACGTTCAATCGCGTATCCAGGTAAGGGAAGCTTATTTAATTTAATTTATATGTTGTTGCACTGTATGAGCGTCTGTTCTTTGACTAAATGAATATTATGCATGATGGTTGATATGTTTGGATTGTATGAATGTTGATATGATTGTTTATGTGGAATATGATTTATTAGTATGATATGGAGTGTAAGAAGTATACAAATTGATTTTGATGTGGATTTTATAAAGTTATGGAATTATTTAATGAGAAATGAGTTGAAGATAAATGAGTCATGAATATGAAATTTTCCTATGATAATGTACGTTCGTCATTGAACGATCTTTTACCATTCGGTGTTTCTAGTAAACTGGTTTGACATTGAATTCTTTCAATTGGAAAGAATTCTAGTTGAGGACGAGCGCCTTCTTGTAGTAATGCTGTGCTTGAGCGTTCGGCCAAGCGTAGTTGCATCTGAGCTCAGTGACAAACATAGATCTGGTATATATATATATATATATATATATATATATATATATATATATGTATGTATTTGTATATGGTAGTTATTCTTCGACACAATTCCGACAATATCTTCTTTATTAATCTTTTATCTTAAGTTTAGCAGTGCTCGGTCTTATTCCGAGCGCTCGTACTCGTTTATAGTAAATCAATCTTGATGAAATAGCGTTCGTCCAATTTCAATAGAATCTACTTTACCGTGTGCGGTCATTGACTGGCATTAGGTCTCTGTAATTGAATTATTCTAAATACGGTTCTTTAAATGCCTTGATGTGTCTACATCCATTGGATTCGGCCTAGAGCTTCCGTACTTAATTTATTCTCTAAGTATGGGTCTGAACTCACGAGAGTCAGTTCATTCAACTGATTCACGTGGTAAATAACGTTCGTCATA
>NW_025906958.1:0-22426 GCF_018835915.1 Vigna umbellata
GGAAAGACAACTTGCTAAGACATAACCTAGATGTCATGCACATTGAAAAACATTTCTTTGACAATGTGTTCAACACAATTATGAATGTTAAAGGGAAGACAAAAGATAATGACAAAAAAAGAAAAGATTTACCTTTGTATTGTAGGCGAAAAGACTTAGAGTTGAAGGCGCAAGCTAACGGCCGATTGTTCAAACCAAAAGACAATTACACCATGTCAAAAGACAAGGCAAGAATAGTTTATGGATGGATCAAGGAGCTTAGAATGCCAGATGAATATACTTCTAACTTGTCCAGATGTGACAATGTTCAGAAAGATACTATTCAAGGGTTGAAGAGTCATGATTGTCATGTATTTATGGAGACTTTCATCCCTCTTGCGTTCAGTTGTTTGTCAATGCACGTGTTAAATCCACTGATAGAAATCAGTAACTTCTTTAAAGATTTGTGTTGCACGACACTAAAGGAAAATTCCCTAAGAAATATGGAAGAAAATATTCCAATTATTCTATGCAAAGTAGAAAGAATATTCCTACCTGCATTCTTTGATTTAGTGGAGCATCTTCCAATTCATCTTGCTTATGAAGCTTGGCTTGGGGGACCGGTGCAGTACAGGTGGATGTATCCCTTTGAAAGGTTTATGGGAGAATCCAAACATTCAGTTAAAAATAAAGCTAGAGTAGAAGGATTAATTTGTGCAGCTTACTTGCATAGAGAGACAACATATTTTTGTTCACATTATTTCAAAAACTTCATGTTGTCCCCTAGTAATGTAAGAAATGAAATGCAATGGCAAGTCGAACCATGTCAAGGTAAATTGTCAATTTTTCGACAATCAGGCCGTCATGCAGGGAAATAATTTACTCATTGGTTAACTGATGCTGATTCAACTCTGCTCATGTCCATGTCTTAATCAATTGCAATGAACTTAAGTCGTACCTTGAGTATGTCATCATCCAACTCTTACCTTTGCAATGCTTAAATTGTTATACACTAATTCATTTCATTCGTACCAGCTCATTTCTTGTGGCTGAGCAAGTCGTAGAAGGAAATGCTTCTGCTAGAATACACTCAGAGTTTCCTTAATGGTTCAGAAATCAGGTCCGTACTTTTTCCCATGTTTTGAGCAAGGTTAATTTGTCTCTTGCTTTGAAATTTTGTTGGTTTTTAATTAGGCATTAACTCCCATAGTTCACGAGTTAAGACATCTATCCAATTGGCTAATGAGATGTGTGAAAGAATGACACACTTACTTCACCAATGATTACACATTCCATACACATGAGTGGCCTAAAGGAAAGAAAACAACAAATTGTGGTGTGTACGTCAAGGGCCTTACTGAAGGTTCCTATGATGATTTCTACGACATCATTCATAAAATATATGAGCTAGAGTACAACACCACTACTTCTCCAAATAGAGTAGTACTTTTTTATTGTGAATGGTTTGATCCTTCTAGAGTTGGTACTAGAGTGGATCCTAGGTTTAACATTGTCGAACTCTACCTGAGATTAAGATATCGACCGTTTGATCCTTTCATTCTACCAACTAATGTAAGACATGTTTATTATGTTCCATATCCACCATTCCGTAATATTGACAAACGCGGTTGGACTGTTGCAATACAAACCAAGCCTAGAGGTCGCATTGACTCAAATGAGTTTGAGGAAGATGTTGCCTACCAACTTGACCAAATGTCACAAGCACAACAAATTATTGAAGTTGAACATATAACCGCATTGCACGACCCTGATGGTGATGGAGATGAATTAGAAGCACCAATACAAGGACGACAAGAAGGAGAAGAAGAAGAAGAAGATGATGATGATGATGAAGAAGATGATGATGAAGAAGAAGAAGAAAATGACGATGATGAGTATGATGAAGAAGAAGAAGAAGAAGAAGTCGAAGATGATGATGACGATGATTTGAATGTTGGACATTTATTGTAGCAAATTTAACTAGCATTTAAAAAACATTCCAATTGAGTTATGCAAAATACCAGCTTAAAAGTTGTATGCAATTATTTTTCATTCACGTTAACTTGTACTGATCCTTCCTTAGACTTTTTTATTCTTTCACTTTATTTGTAACCATTTCAATGCAGTCATGACAAGAGAAGGTTCAGAATGTCGTGATAAAGGAAAGGGGGTAGGAAGGACTAAAAAGAGGCAACGACAGGCACCAAAGTATGTACTTAGGGTGCATGCTACACTACCTATCACTACTGTCCTTAGTCCATCATCCGTGGGGTCTTCTCCTATCCCTGCCGTACACCCTCCTCCTACCCCTGCAGTACGCCCTCCTTGTACCCCTACAACAAACATTATTCCTCCTCCTATGATTATTACCCCTACTCCTCCCCCTGTGATTATTACCCCTATTGCTCCCCCTGACCCTACTTCTATACCTTCCTCATCTTCTATACCGCCTTCTGAGATTGCCACACCATCTGCTGATCCAGATTTAGTTGGTGATGGTGATGGTGTTGACCCGCCCCTCCATGATCGACCATGGATTGAGCCATATGGTAAAGGGTAAGACTTTAATCCATTTTTTAACCATTTTGATGTTTAAAGTTTGTCTTACTTCAAATGAATTTTATTTCTTTATATGCAGGTTTATTCCATCCAGGGTTGCTTCCCAGGCCATCACACGATCAATTAAGCAACAATATTTGAATCCATTGCCTACTTGGGTAGCAATACCTATAGACGACAAAAAGCCATTCTGGGAGCGTTTTACGGTGAACAACCCATTAAACTAATTGTCATTCTTATTTTAGTATGTTTATTAATCGATGTTTGTTTTGTTTATTGTTACAGATGAAGGTGCAGTGGAAACCTGAACATGAAAGTCAAATACACATAAATTTCCACATGAAAGCATCTCATCGACTATCAAAGATGTTTAGGGATGCCCGTAATGCAGGCAAGCGCCCTTACTAGTTGGGCGAGCACATTTGAAACACTTTACTCGCTCATTGGAATTCAACAGAGTTTCGCAATAAGTGTGCTACAGCCTAGAGGAACAGAGCTTCTGAAAAGGGTGGTACCTTGCATACTGGTGGGTCGATCACAGTTCATGAGCATGCCATTCGTATGGTAAAATTTCAATACTTTTGTGTTTCTTTCATATATAACTTATGTATTTTCTATTTCATGTACACTTCTAACTATAAATTATGTTACAGGCACAAGCTCTAGGACGGGCGATCCATGTTGATGAGGTCTTTGCACAGACTCATGTTCGGAAGGGCACTAATCAATTTGTTGATGAAAGATCTCGGAAGACTCATGTAAGCAAATAACAATAGTACTAATATTAATTTCTCGTTATGTTATTGTATCATTCCCTAACATTGCTTTTAATGTTTGAACAGGAAGAATTTTCTACGAGACTTTCACAGATTAGATCCGAACATAGGTCAGCTCCTACACCAGATGATGCGACTAATGAGGACGACGATATCCGTAGGACACAATGCTGGGTCGATGAGGTGTGTAGCATCATGGAGAAGCATGCGGATCATTTGGCCATCATCGAGAACGGTGTGTAGCAGCCACCGAGAGCAAGAAAAGAAAAGACAACACATGTCCAACAAAGAAAAGGAGGTGCACACGGAGATGGCCCATGAGGAGGTCCAGCAAGTGAAGGGGTTATGAAAAGAAGAAGAGCACACGTGGAGGACCACTTTCCTTTTGGGCTTGGAGGATGTGGTGCTTTAGAGAAAAAGGGCGGTGCAGCAAGAATTAATTGAGGTGCTTTGAGAGGTGCAGCCCATACTTTTTCACGTCCAGTAGAAGGAACTTTGGCAAGCAATGGGCTGGATATTTCTTTACTGTTTGCCATTGAAAAGAGTTTTTATTTATTGTTGAAAAGAGAGCACACTCTCACGATCAAAAGGGAGAGCACTAGGGAATTTGTTTTTTCTTTTCTTTCTTTAGGAAGTATATGGCTGATTTTATTTAGCAAGGGTGTGACGGCCAGTGAGAAAGAAAAAGGGCACACACGGTGTCATTTGGCCTTTTAACATTTGGCCTTTTTAAGAAGAGAAAGCAATTATTGATTGTAACAACTCTCGATGGTTCATTTTGTTGTTATGGAGAAAAGTTGTCACGCTTCCAACCTTTGTCACTTTCATTGGTTTTATTACTTTATACATTAGAATGCAAAGCAGCTGACTTGTTCCCTTTACTGTTATTGTTTCTTCTTAGTGCTATTCCCGCTGTGAATTGCATTTAAATGCTTGGTTTACTTGTTGCATTTTTTATTTTACTCCCGCCTTTTTGCATTGAATGTTTCTATTGGCGTGTTGCATCTCCACAACATTAATGTGCATTTCCTTATTAGCCAAGAGTTTAAGTGTTTCTTTCCGACACCTTGCTTTAGTATAATTCAGTTACTGTTTTCGTTCACTTTGTTGTCCATTCCGTTCAGTTCCTTTATTTTTCTGCATTTCCAATTTCAGCACTTGCTTTAGAGACCGTTCGATCTCAATGTATAAACGTTCGGTCATCTGTAGGACCATTCGGTCTATATGCTTTGTTCATTTAATTCAGTGTTTTCAATTACGTTTGGATGTATTTAATTTCTAATTTTAATTTAAGTTCATCCGCAAACAAAAACAAACCTTTCAAACCCCCCCACTACGTGTTAGATCTGAGACTCGAACCACATTTGGTCCTTGAGAGATGACCTAGGAGTCACTTCCTAGTACTATACTGCATTCTTTTATGCAATCAAATTTGATGGGTCGCGACAGCCCGCATCAATCATTTTGATGATGACTATCTAGATTATTAGTTTTACTTTGTTATTGAACATAGTTGTTAGAACATTTTTGATGTTACATTATGATTCTCTTACATTACATTTGGTAGATGACCAATTGTTTTATGTTTTATGTTTAATGTTTCATTTACATATACAAGTTCTTAAATTTCAAGAATACAAATGATGTTATTATATTGTTGTTTTTACTCCATTAATGATTGGAGGACTTTGGAATGTATATTATGGAGGTTTGTCTGTGGTTTGAAAATGTTATATAAGTCTGTCAATGATGTGAACATGTTATGTAGGTTTGTGTGGTTAAATAACAAATACAAATATCACTTAATTCTGCCTGGTTCTTACTGAAGGCTTTTTCCCTTCGATAATTACCGAGGGCTTCTGCCCTTCGGTAATTACCGCAACTTTTGCCCTTTGGTAATTACCGAAGCCTTTTGCCCTTTGGTAATTATTAGAAACAAGGGACTTACCAAGGGTATTTTGGTCGTCGATAAGCCATATATAATTACCTTGTACCGACGATTTCTGGTTGTTTCCGAGGGCTTTTGGCCTTCGGTAATGCCCTTCTTTTTTGTAGTAGTTCAATACAATTTTTAGTAGTGCAGTACAATTTAGTTTGATTTGCCCACCCCTACCATTTAGGAACGCACTCTTGACATCCATTTGGTACAACTTAAACTTCATAATTGAGGCAATAGCAAGTAGAATCCTTATTGTTTCCAATATGGCCACTGATGCATATGTCTCAGCATAATCGATTCCCTCTTCTTGGTTGTAGCCTTTTGCAATTAACCTTGCCTTGTTCTTGATGATTTCTCCTGAATCATCCATGTGGTTTCTGAAGACCCATTTTGTGCCTATTACTTGAAGATTTTCTGTTCTTGGAACCAGTTCCCATATGTTGTTTCTTTTGAACTGATTCAGCTCCTCTTGCATGGCCATCATCCAGTTTTCATCTGCAAGTGATGCAAGACTCGTGAAAATATTTGTAATTCAGATACTAGATTGTTTGAAATAAAAAAAATAAATAATAATTTTATGTATAAATGCTATAGTAAAATACGTATAGTGCTACAATAAAATATGTACAGTGCTATAGTAAGAATACCTCGTGAATCATGTGTTGCTACAGTACTGCTACAGAAAAAATGTAGTACAAGCTACAGTACCGCTACAGTGAATTGTAGTACAACTACAATATTGCTACAGTAAAACGTAGTACAACTACAGTACTACTATAGTGTGGTACAGTAACCCTAACTTCAACTATAAATAGAAGTGAGAAATGAAGTTTTGGCTTGAGCAAGACTTTTTTCGAAAATAAGGAGATATTAGGACTAGAATCTGAGTTGTAGAGAAGGTAGCAAGAGCTTCTGAGGAGGTGCTCTTCATCCAGGAAGGAGCGAGAATCAGGTAAGAGGAGCTTGAAAACATGTATGAATTATAATATATGATGATTTTGAATCGATGAATGATGGAAATGGGCATATGTTAGTAAGAGAAACTAATCTTGAATCTTTTATTTTTTTTGTATAATCTTGAGTCTTGAATGTGCAATCTTTTACTTTTGTCTGATATGAAATTTTTAATATGTTTAAAATTTTGATTTTTTATTTATGGATTTAGAATGATATTCTACTTCTGTTGTAGTTTCTGGAAGGATCAAAAGTTATCTAACCTCCTTTGCCAGATTCAACTTCTTGCTTCCCTAGAACTTTTGTTGTGTTTATTTTCTCTTGTATTATCTGGAAGGATTAGAAGTTGTCTAACCGGCTTTACCAGATTCAACTTCTTGATTCCCCAGAACTTTTATTGTGTTTATTTTCTCTTGTATTTTCTGGAAGGATTAGAAGTTGTCTTACCAGCTTTGCCAGATTCAACTTCTTGTTTCCCTAAAACTTTTGTTGTGTTTATTTTCTCTTGTATTTTCTGGAAGGATTAAAGTTGTCTAACTGACTTTGCCAGATTCAACTTCTTGTTTCCCCAGAAATTGTATTGTGTTTATATTCTCTTGCATTTTCTGGAAGGATATGAACTTTTTTCTATCTTTTGTTCTAAATCTATTGAACATATTTGCTTCTATTACTAGAATAGGGTTTGATGTACTCAATTTGAAACTTTGTCTGTTATGATGGTTTGCTTGTGACTTTAGTGTGATAAGTAATGATTGATGATGCTTTGATATTGATTAATGTTGAAAATGTGCACATTATATGATGAGATACAAGTGGTTCACGAGCTTTGTGAACAAATGCATGATGTGTGATTATGGTTATGATGCTAAGCAGGATGTGTATGTAGAATGGTTAAATGAGCCTATATGTGACGTTTTGAGATCCAAAGCTTTGATTGAATGCTATTACATTGAAAGCATGAATGACTTTGCCCAGGTTTTCTATGATTAAATCACTTGCTTTTATGTGTCATATGATCAGGGCCATTTGTTGGTAACCCCTTTTAGCCAAAATGCATGATTTTAGCCCATTAAAAGAGAACACTATGTGTTCTATCCTTTGAACCCTTAGCCTTGAACAAGATTAGAAAACCCTTTTTGAAAAAGCTTTACCTTGAGTTGAGTTGAAGATGTATTGTGGTATTGATAAATGTTCAAGTTTGGGGTTGTTGGGAAGGCTAGAAAGGGAAAATTACAAGCATTGAGCCAAGAGCTAAGCAGGGGAAAATAAAAAGAAAAAGGAAGTAAAGAAAGAAAAAGAGAAAGGCTCAATGCAAAAGAAAGTTGGGAAGAATGAAGAATAGTTTTGTTTAGATGATTCACTTCACTCAAGGATTTTGTGATCTTGTTACCCGAGCCACATTATAAGCCATAGAAAAGTCCTTGTGATGACATTTTGAATGTGTTTGACTGTGGTTAAATGAAAGGCAAAGTTCATTCATGTGACATTGTGATAGTAGAGTGAATGAGTGACCTCTTATACACTTGTGTGTTTGAGTGAAACACTTTTTCTAGTGAGGACACATTCCATGAGCACATAATTTCATCTATGCTTACTTGATTGATCATTCATGAGAATAACATTTATTGGATATTATGGGATTATGTGAACACTAAAGCATGTGTGCATCTTAACTAAATCCTTTGTGATGAGCTGATTTGAGTATTTACTTGTCTTGAGAAAAGAAGTTTTGAATGTGGTGAACCATTGTATGGATTGGTGGAAGATTGAGTTACATCTTGTTTGCTTAAGGACAAGCAAAGTTCTAAGTTTGGGGTTGTGATAACAGTTGAAAAACTGTTATTTTTATACTTAAATTTGACCTTAAAGACAACCTTTATGACTTAGAAACTAGCTTGGAATCATGTTTTTCTTGAAGTTTTGGAAATAAGAGAGTTGGACAGGTTTTATGCTTGATTTCTTTGTTTTTGCAGGTTTTAAGATGAATTGAGTGAAAGAAGTGAAGGAGCTAGGAGTTGGGTTCAGAAAAGGAAGAAAAAGTGCATAAAAGGAAGAAGCCGCAAGTACCGCTCAACGCCATTTACCGCTCAGCGACACTTTGAAGACCCGCAGTCATCGCTGAGGGGCAAAATTGCAACTGAAGGGCAGAATAGAAGTCACGCACTTACCGCTGAGCAGTATTTACCGTTGAGCGACATTCTTATGGGCTTAAGCTTACTTTTCTGTAATATTTAGAAGTCTATATAAGGCTTTAGTCTTCCTAGGGTTAGTATCTTTGGCTGGAACGAAGTAGAAATACATTCTTTCACCCCTTAGAGGAGGATTTTGGATGCTACAACTCCTTTCTCACCTTTCTAGGGTTTTATCTTTCACTCTTTCATTGCATTTCATCTAGTTTCACCATGAATATGGTGAACTAAACTTCTTTTGTTGTTGGGGAATCAATGTAATCCTTTTGAAACTCTAATGTTTTGAATTTGTTCTTTAATATATATGCTTTCTTTCATTAATTGTTAGGGTTTTTCTCCTTTGCTTAATGCTTGCATTGTTTAACTCATTCATAGCATGATAATTGATTTTGTCGATATGGACACATACGGGGAAATCTAGATCTGGAGAATCTCTCCCAACAGTAATATAAACCTAGACATAGGAATATGATGGTTGGTTGCCTTTAAGCTTCTGTGCTTTATAATGCATGAATAATTGCTAGGGAGACAAGACATTGTAAACTAGTGATTATGAGTAGGCTTTTCTTCGTCGAGACATCGAGTTTTAGGTAAATTAGAAACTGGCATTAACATTAATGAAGAAAGGGGAATTCTTGAATACATGAGAGTGGATAGGATGGATTAACACACCCCAACAACATAATCATTCATATATTTCAAATCACGTGTTTTGCTTCTTCTTTTCCATTGATCAATACATGCATTCATATTTAATTATAAGTAATTTGCATTTAAAATCTCAAAGAATTGGTTTTACAAGTCTTAGATAATCAACAAATCACATAATTGTCTAGGCCGTCAGGATTTTGGGAAAACGATACTTCCTTACCAGTTTTATTACTTGATACGATTCGGTTACACTTGCCGAGCGTTAACACGCATCAAATTCTCAAAAAGTGGCTAATGAGATAGCATTACCTCCTCGATTGACAAATGTGCATAACATTTTTCATGTATCCCGACTGAGGAAGTATATTCCAGATCCAAAGCATGTGTCGGAAGTTGATGAAATTCAGGTCAGGGAGAACTTAACAATGGAGGTTGGACCAGTACAAATACTAGATGTTCAAATGAAAAAGCTAAGAGGAAAGGATATTCGCACGATAAAGGTACTTTGGAATGCAGACACACAGGAAATGACTTGGGAATTAGAAGAATTTAAGATAGAAGAATATCCATATCTCTTTTATTAAATAGCTAATTTTCGAGGGCAAAAATTTGTTGTTGGGGAGATTGTAAGACCCTTGAAAATATTTGTAATTTAGATACTAGATTGTTTGAAATAAATAATAATAATTTTATGTATAAATGCTAGAGTAAAATACGTATAGTGCTATAGTAAAATATGTACAGTGCTACAGTAAGAATACCTCGTGAATCATGTGTTGCTACAGTACTGCTACAGGAAAAATGTAGTACAAGCTACAGTACCGCTACAGTGCATTGTAGTACAACTAGAATACTCCTATAGTAAAACGTAGTACAACTATACAGTACTGCTAAAGTGCTGCTACAGTAACCCTAACTTCAACTATAAATAGAAGTGAGAAATAAAGTTTTGGGGAGAGGAGAGTGAAATTGAGCAAGACTTTTGTCAAAAATAAGGATATATTAGGACTAGAATCTGAGTTGTAGAGAAGGTAGACATAGCTTTTTGAGGAGGTGCTCTTCATCCACGAAGGAGCGAGAATCAGGTAAGAGGAGCTAACTCTAGGTTTTTTTTTTTTGTTTCCATGCATGCTAGATTCTTGAAAACATGTAGGAATTATAATATCTGATGATTTTGAATCGATGAATGATGGAAATGGGCATATGTTTGTAAGAGAAACTAATATTGAATCTTTTATTTTTTTTTGTATGATCTTGAGTCTTGAATGTGCAATCTTTTACTTTTGTCTGATATGAAATTTTGAATATGTTTAAAATTTGTATTTTTCCTTTGTGGATTTAAAATGATATTCTGCTTTTGTTGTATTTTTTGGAAGGATTAGAAGTTGTCTAACCGGCTTTGCCAGATTCAACTTCTTGTTTCCACAGAACTTTTATTGTATTTATTTTCTCTTGTATTTTTTGGAAGGATTAGAAGTTGTCTAACCAGCTTTGCCATATTCAACTTCTTGTTTCCCCATAACTTTTATTGTGTTTATTTTCTCTTGTATTTTCCGGAAGGAATAAAAGTTGTGTAACCGGCTTTGCAAGATTCAACTTCTTGTTTCCTCAAAACTTTTATTGTGTTTATTTTGTCTTTTATTTTCTGGAAGGATTAGAAGTTGTCTAACCGGCTTTGCCAGATTCAACTTCTTGTTTCCCCAGAACTTTTATTGTGTTTATATTCTCTTGCATTTTCTAGAAGGATATGAAGTTGTCTAACAGGCTATGCCAGATTCAACTTCTTGT
Source organism: Vigna umbellata (assembly GCF_018835915.1). The sequence continues at coordinate 10,836 of NW_025906958.1, forward strand.
TTCCCCAGGACTTTTATTGTGTTTATTTTTCTTTTGAATTTTTTTGGAAGGATAAGAAGCTGTCTAACCGGCTATGCCTGATTCAATTTCTTAGTTCCCCAAAACGTTTACATTATGATATTTTATTAGGGTTAATTTATTATTGATACGTTCATTTTGTATGGAATTTGTCATCAATGCATTTTATTTTATTGAATAAGTAAACTATAAGATTGTGGGAGTAAACACTCAATCAAATTGTGAAATTTAAAACCTTGATCATGTTTTTTTTTCAAAGATATCTTAGTAAAACTCTAATTGCTAATTAGTCTAGCGTTAGATCAATCTGGAAATTTATTATACAGTTTATAAGACATAGAAATTAACTTTGACCGTTAGGATCTTTAATTTGAGAATTTTACTTAGACGAAATAATATTATAATTTTTGGTAGAATGACCATCACTTTATTTCTATCTCTAACTTATATCAAGAAAATATAAATTCTCCCTTCTTTTGCCAATAGATTAAGTTGAAAATTTTTGATAAATGATTCCAGAAATATATTACTATATTTTGACCATAAATTTGTAACTAGATATTTGTACTTGAAGGAATTAATTCCTCAAATTTGATAGGGTCGACAACCCAATTGAATAATCTTTTCGAGTTGTATAAATCTTAATCTCTACTCAGTTAACCATTAGATATGTAGTTCCAAATACATGTTGAGGTATTTTGGCTTATCTATAACTTTTGATTGGTTAAATTATGTTGAGTTTATATTCGTTATAGGAAAGATTAGATTATAATAAGAGTATGATATCTGATAATAGGTTTATTTTATTTTGGATATTGACACGAAAATGGGCTATTATCAATTTATGATTTGAGAATGAACATGATTGAGTTAGGTGGATGAAAAGATACAATTTGTTGATGTTAGAAATGTTGAGGTGAATATAATAAATTAGTAATTATGAAATAATGTTTACTACCGGGAGTAGTATATTTGGTTGATACCAGGAGACCTTGATGTAAGCAGAATAACACATGAGGTTTATGAAAGCAGGCAGATAGTGGTCTGACCATAAGGCTTCGGAAAGTAAAACATAGTATACGGTTAAGGCTTAAGGAAGCAAACAGAGATCGGTCTGACCATAAGGCTTCATGAATAAGCATAGTATACTTGTAAGATTTATGAAAATGAGAAGGACGATTTTGAAGAAGTTAAGAAAAAAAAATGAATTAATGACATCGGGATAATTGTGTTAATATATGATTGAATTATATATTATAAATAAGTTTAATGATTGTATGATATGGTTAGCTTACTCTTATTTTTTTGTGCTATGATCGTATAACTCATGTTATATGTGAGCAGATAAGGTTGTAGATGCGGTTGAGAAAGCTTAGAGATGATGAGAGACATGTTGGGAAAAACTTTCAGGGATTTTTGTAAAAAGAATAAATTTGTATTGGAAAAATATGTCGTGTAAGACTTGTAAGTTTAATTTCGAATTTATGTTAATTGGTGAAGATTGTATTGTTTAAAGTTTGTAAGTTTGGAATCGTCCTTTGATTGAAATGAAATAAAGTTTGGTTGTTTATACTTTTAAATTATTTGGGTGTTACAAGTGATGCCTCAATGTTTTTGGGTTCGATCTTAGAAACATACGCTACATTTATGCAGAATTGATTTAGTTGCCGCTTGGTGAAAAGCCCTCTCGTGATATCACCAATGATGTTGCTTGTCGAGACATTTTTTGGTGTTTTCCATTCCTTAATTGATTCAGCTTTGGGAGGATCGATTACATTCTCATAATTTTCTTCTTCCGAAATTTCTTCATTTTCTTCTTCCTCTCCAGCAAAATCACCTGCATTTATAGACTTTCTAGAGTGTACAGGATTAGTGGCAGTATCAATATACTCATCAAAAGCTACATGTACAGACTCTTCAATACACATAGTTCTTTTGTTATGAACACGATAAGATTTACTTGTAAGAGAATAGCCAATAAAGATTGCCTCATCGGCTTTGGAATCAAACTTACCAAGGCTTTGCTTACCTTTGTTTAGAACAAAACATTTACATCCAAAGATCCGCTGATGTGAGATGTTAGGCTTTCTTCCCTTGAACAATTCATAGGGAGTCAATTTAAGCATTTAGCTTATCACTGTTATGTTCAGTACATAACAAGCTATGCTCACAACATCTGCCCAGAAATACTTCGGTAAGTCCCTCTCATTTAGCATCGTTCTTGCCAATTCTTCTAATGCCTTATTCTTTCTTTCAACAACTCCATTATGTTAAGGTGTTCTTGGTGCTGAAAAATTGTGAGAGATTCCCATCTCAGCACAATATTCATCAAACACTTCATTCTGGAACTCCTTGCCATGATCACTTCTAATCGATTTTAATCTTAAGCTCCTTTTCATTTTGAATAACAACAACAAATTTCTTGAACACCCTGAAAAGTTTCACTCTTGGCAGAAATGAAGAAAGTTCAAGTAAATCGAGAATAGTCATCAACAATTACTAAACCATACAAGTTACCTCTGAGACTCCTAACCCTTGAGGGACCAAACAAGCCCATATGTAACAGTTCCAAGGGTTTGGTGGTAGACATTTCTCTTTTATTTTTAAATGATTGTCTTGTTTGTTTTCCTTTTTGGCATACATCACACAATCTTTCAGAAGCATAGCGTATATTAGGAAGACCTATGACAAGATCCTTCGACACTAGCTTGTTTAATTAACCCATATTAATATGAGCTAACCTCTTGTGCCATAACCATGCATCATCTTCTTTATACATAAGACATACAAACAAATTTGAATGAAGTTTTTCTAAAATCGATTATGTATATGTTGTTGTATCTCTTTCTTATTAGTAACAACTCATCAGTTGAACCATTGCTAATCAAATAGTATTTTGGTTCAAAAGTTATTTTCAGTCCTCTGTCACACAATTGACTAATACTGAGCAAATTATTTTTCAATCCCTCAACCAGCAGTACATTATCAATTTCATATGGAGGAGTTTGTATTTTACCAATACCGATGATTGGCATCTGCTGTCCAAATACCACATGGAACCTTTTGCTCCTTGTTCCAAACACGCTCTCGCCGTTTCGAATTTAGCCATCATGATGAGATCACTTCCTGGAACAATCTCTTTATTGTCATTTTGATGCTTGTCACTTTTCTTCTTATTGAGGACTCTTGTAAATTTTTCAGCTTGCAGATTTATCCTTTAAGTTATGCATTCCAACTCATCTCCACCATTTTTCTTGTTTCTCAAGAAATCTGTTTCAAAAGACTCATAAAATCCATTAGTGATGGAATTAGACTTAGCATTACAAGTAACATGCAAAAGTTCAAAAACATAATCACTTGTCCTCCTTGTTTGAGAAACAGAAGTTAGTTTTCAGGATCGAATCGATTAAAAAGAAATGGTAATCGATTTGTTTTTCAAATATTTTATTAAAATCAGCTCTAGTGCCAATTGTTAAAATAGAAGTACTTTGTTTCTCACACCAAGAGGGGGTTGAATTAGTGAAGTGTAAAAATAAAAGCTTTCAAAATCTTTTTCGCAAAATAAGATGTCTTTACACAAACTTAATCGCAAGTTAAAAGATATGCAATGTAGTAGTAAACTTAATCGAATACACAAACAGGTTAATCGACTTAATAAAAGAGTGTAGGGAACAGAGAATAAGCAAATGCACTATAAATATCAAGATTTTTACAACAAGGTTTTTACAGAGATCTCACGTCAAAAGTTGAAAACACCTCTTTAACCCTTTAATCTAATATAGGCAGTAAACAATACAGACACGCAACAAGAACACCCTCTTCTGCTGTCAAACCCTTTGAGACACCCTCAAAATCAAGAACATCGTTCTTCTTCCTGCAAAGAATTCAAATTCTTGATCACGCAGAATACACCTCTTCGTGCAGATTGATCAGACGTTCAATACCCAGCAAGCCTTGCTTCTCAAGAAACCTGCGAGTCTTTGATCACCACGGTCAATCTCTGGTTCTTGGAGCTTTTCTTTTCTCTGTAAGATTACACAGCGTTCTCTGAAAGATATGAAAATGTTAATTCTCCAAAAAGTTCTTACAGAATTCAAATCAGCGTCAATTTATAGTATTACACACATCAAACGCATTTTAAGCGATTTAACTACTAATGTAGTCGAATACATCTTGTCGTCACCAAGCAAATAATTGAATGCACAATTAATGTAATCGACTTGCATTAAATGTTTGGTCAACACATTTAAAAATATGATCGTTATGTCAGTTGTGTCAAGCGTTTAATAGTTTTCAAAACAACAACTAACTTAGTCAAATACAAATCGCATGCAATCGATTAAGCAACAACACTTAGCACAGTTTTGAAAACTTTTCATCTCAAAATATCTCACAGCACACTTGAAAAGATTTTGTGCAATCACACGAGTTTTAATCGATTTACTCCATAATGTAATTGACTTAAAATTGTTGTTTCGCCACACATTAAAGTTCAACGAAAGTGCTTGTGATTTTCCATTTCCAAACACTTATGTCATGAATACACATGTAAAATCACATATTAAACACAATGATATGCAATGAACAACACAATCATATTCCCAGATTTGCTTATACAGATTTGACACAGTAAGCAAAAGCATATAACATGTAAGCACAGAACATGTAAACAAAGAATACACATGTGTTATTAATTATGTGTTATCATCATCTAAAACATAAGATATCACTGAAATTGTGAGTTAAGCTAAATCTGTGCTCCCCTATCAACAATCTCAACATAAAGAATATCAATACAATTACACTCTTTCCAAGATAGAAGATTAGAAAAATGTCAAACTCAAAATATTAGAATGTACTTTCATCAGAAAAATACATGTGCATCATTTACGTAGTGCCTGTACATTTGAAAAAGCTTTCGAAGGAACAACTTGACGAATCGCTACAAGATGTCCTCTAATACCTGATACCTAAATAATCTAGATACGTATTTACATAGAATATAAAGGAACACAATTAATCCAAACCCAAAATGCTCAAACCCAACAACTGGTAGTATCAATCCATATGATGGCCTAACATCTTTCAAAAATCTTATACAATTTCTCCAACTGTAAAAATACAAAATTCATAAATGAAGAAATTATTGATGGAACTAGTAAAATACTTTCTCCAGGATAATGTTGAATACCTACAGTCCTAACATTCTCGGATTCATATATATGTCAAGGTATTAACTAACAACTATCACTAGATTAAAGAAATTGAAAATTAGTATTCAAATACTTGTTCTTAATCAGATACATGATTAATTACTTTGCTCTATTATCGGAGGCCCTAGAAAATACACATTAATATCAGACAGAGTACTCACCTAACATTCACTTATTCTTTATATTTTTTTACAAAATAACTCTTGGTAACTTGAAGATCAGAGAGTTATCTGCAAATAAACTTCTCGAGAGAGAACCAAAACATGGAATTCTTCCCAGATCATCCAAAGAGCTCAAAAACGGAAGTTTTCCTCTTCCACATCTTGGAAGAAGAGCCCTCCTCTCCATTCCATCAAAGCTATATCAAAAAATTATGTTACCTTCTGAAATTTAAGGGATTTGGTATTATTATGAAGAAAAGCTTTCTTTCTCTCTCTATTTATCCCTTTGTGTGTCCTAACTAATTCAACTACAACCCACAACACAATTGAGAAAACCCGTAAATTTCTAGCAACTATCGGCTATAGATCCGTACTGCCACAGACGGGTCTAGGATAATTATTTGACGAGAAAAATTGAGATTCAATGCTCAAATATAGCCAACATTTGGTCCCCTCCTCACCTTTTTTTATGACGTCCTCTGTAACTAGAGTGAGGGAGAGAAAGATATAAAAAGACTTTTAATTAATAACTGATAAACTCTAGTCTTTATGTACTCTTAATCAGGCAGCCCAGCATATACAAATAAAAAAATAAAACAGTAAGAACATTAAATCATTCAAGTTTATTATAAAACACCATCACAGATGATTTATTTTCTCATTAACAATTTCCTGTTTTTTCCTTTCCAATCGATAACCAACTCCACCCCTTCATCTTTCTCGTAGAAACAATAAGATGGTAAAAAATGGAATCAAGTAGAATTTTTGGTAGAAATGATCCTAATGAGCTTTCAGTAGATTTAAGTTGAACATGAAATAGCATGCTGCACTTAAAAGAAAAGTATACGCAATAACTAGAAGTATAAAGCATAGTTGGTTCTAATCCAAAATAATCAGGCTATATTATCGTGCTCCTTAAATTCTAGCCCAACAGTGAGAGAGGAATGATATAGTCTATTGTTGAAAAAGGGATTGGACAATTTTCAGCTTAGTAGGTGAGAGATTTCTACAAATAGAAAGGTTTAATCCCGTGCAAAACTCGTGAGGTGGACAACCTCAGTAATTAGTACCCATATGTTAAAACTAAGAAATGGTTTACATTGCATTGATGTATTAATATATAGATGAAAATAAGAATGATTTTATTATTTTCAATCATGTAAATTATATTCTCCTTTCTTCTATTTGGAACAATCTAATATTTTAAAATAGAAAAATAGGAAAACAAAATAATCTAGAAGATTACACATCTATTTTTTCTAATTAGGAAGATTCTATAGATATATTCTTTAATTAAGAAGATATTTCCTCTAATTACAACACTCCCCTTCAAGTTCGTAAATGAATATCAATCATTCCCAACTTGCCTACAAGATCTTGAAATCTACCTGAAGGGAGCCCTTTTGTAAAAATATTTGCTATTTGAAATTCTGTAGGAACATGAGTTCTAATCACAAAGCCTCTATCTTGATTATCTTTGATGAAATGCCTGTAAATCTCAATGTGTTTGGTCCTATCATGTTGTACTGGATTATGGGCGATGCTCATAGTAGACTTATTGTCACAATGTAGTTGCATAGGGTTATCCACCTTGACTTTAAGATCATCCAAAATGATTTTCATTCGAGTCCCTCAGACATTCACTAGTAGAATATTTGCTTTTAAACTCGCACATTATACCTCATTTTATACCAAATCGCTGCCTATCAAAACACGATGGCAGATTTGAAATTAAGTTCAACTTATAGGCCTCAGTTACATGGCAAACCAAAGCATAATGGAATTACCACCTCGCTACTTTTAGAACCGGTGCCTAAAACCACCTACCGAAGATGCTACTACTTCGGTTTCTTTGAGAACCGAGGCATAAAGCCTCTGCACCTCTGAACACAACTGAACACGCCAGTTGACAACTTTATGAAAAGGTTTTACTGGTTCGGTTTCTCTCAGAACCGAGGCATAAAGCCTACCTTTGCACCGTACCACTTTTTGAAGCTTCAATTTGTTTTGTCCAAGAGTTACAACCTCGGTTGCTTTAGAAGTGGTGTCATTGGCAGTTTCGGCTTTGGGTTCTCTTCTCACCGAGGCATATAGTGCTCTACTGCTTCGGTTGTTTTTGAAAACCGAGGTAGTATCATTTATTAAGTTGAAAAGTTTCAGCTGTCGTTTCATTTTTCTTGCGTTGCTCGTTCGTTCTACTTCTTTCTCTGCGCATGAAATAAGCTTTGTTGCTTCTGCTTCTTCGTTGCTTCCTCGCGCTGTTGCTTCGTCTGTAGCCATTGCTGCCCGCGCCCTCACTGTGCATCACGGTAAATTTTTGAAATGTCTTTAATATTAATTTGAGTTGGTCTGTTGGTTGAAACTATTCCAGTGTCCCTGCTCTCTGCATTTTTCTCTATAAGTTTTTATGGAAACATCTACTTATTCAAAGGAACAAACTTGGTATCAGAACTTTAGGTTTAGATAAGCCTCACTATCGATTTGGAGTTGGTAGAATGAGTGTTTTTTTTATCAGAACTTTTCGGTAAATAAGGAATTATAAAGAAAAAGAAAAAACAAGCCGCCCTACAAGAAAGTTTCAATACACTTTCAGAACCAATATACTTTCAGAACCCACCAAAAACAACTCGGATATACTTTTTTATTACTTTAATACTATTAATAATAAATAAACAAATAAATAAATAAAGGCTAATTAAAGCTTTGAATATAAATTAATGGCTAATTAAAAGGAAAAGCTAGCCATATATCAAATAAGACGAACAAATTTAATTCATTATATTTAATTAATACAAATTAATAATATTTAAGAGTAAAATATGAAAGTGATATGATACTTTCAAAACTAGCATAACCTATTTAATTGATATATAACTTTAATTCCTTTTTTTTATCTAAACCATTTTATTATATTACCGATTTGATATTGTCATTTTCATATAAAATTGAATATATACTTAATTTATGTAATAATAATAATAGTTTATGAAATTATAATCGTCTTCTAGAACTAAGTATGAGTGGAACTATGTGCTAGAATTTGAAAGGTAGTGGAAGGTCAGGGTTCTGAATAGTTTGGTTATTCTTAAGTGAAATCCTGAAAATATTATTAGTTTGTGGCATAGGATATAAGGTCGGCCACGCCATAGAGATATAATATACATTCGAGATATAAAATACAATTTTTATGTAACTAAGGTGATATATATACACAACAACTTTAATACTTTTCTTCTCAATTATATCAATCATGCAAGTTCTATGAGACAATATGAAATAGATATTTATTAAAGTGTTTAATTAGTCTCCAATTACTTTCAAATGAAGACATAATGATCACACATAATTTTCCAGAAAAGATACACGTGATAGAGAAAGAAGAGAAACTAACATAAATCTGTGGGAGTTGAAAGCCAACTTGAGAATGCACGCGATGTGGGAGTTGTTTGCTTAAATATATTGTTTGGTAGAATATATTACATGTTGCAAATGTAATTATTAATTTGATTGAATATATTGTTGTTGTTGACAATTAGCCTTAGTTTCCCGTTTGAGATTCAATACAAAAATTATTTACTATCTCCAGATTTTTTGAACAAACGTACTTTTTACAAATGAACAGAAGAGATGGTAATAATAATTTACAAGTATTGAATCTTGAATTATCCAGATGGAAAGTTTAAGAAGAGTAAAAACTTTTTCATAGTTTATTATAACATATCAATTTTAATATACATGTCTTAAATTTCATGAAAATTTGTCGTTGTGTTTTGTATTGATTGTCAGGTGCATATTTGATTGTGATTTATAATCACTTTCATTTCATGTAACCTGATGACCAATGCGAAATGCTGGCAAAATTTCGTGAAATTTAAGATATGTTGTTTAAAATTGATATGTTTAATAAACTAAAAAAAGTGAATCTTCTTGAATGGGATATGGTCACACACCTTGAATACAAACACGATCAAAGTGATCATTCAATATTATTGAAATTATGTAAATAATTTTAGTAAACATGCGTACGGATCGAGGGTGGATTAATTTACCATACATGAGCACTGAGTACGAGAGAGGGGTAGAAGAATTTATAGAGTTTGCGCAACGTAATGCGAGTACAAGTGGTGATGATGAAGTCAAGTTCAGATGTCCCTATGTGCACTGTTTGAATGAGAGGAAGTTGAATGCAACTGATATTAGGGAACATCTTATCTGTGATGCTTTCATACGAAGTTATACAACATGGATATGACACAACGAATTAACATACTTTTCAACTGTCTCTCTAACTGAAAATGTATATGATTCCACAATGGATATGGAAGATGGAGCAGAAGAAGACAACTTAGAGGACATGATCTGGGATGTTGGCGCATAAGATTTTGCCCAAGTGCATGTGTATGAAACGAGGTCCACTGATGCGGAGACTCCTTTGTATGCCGGTTCAACTAAGTTCACACGGTTGTCAGCGGTGTTAAGGCTCATGAATTTAAAGGCGACCAATGGATGGACTGATAAGAGTTTTACAAAATTGTTGTCGTTGTTGAATGAAATGCTGCCAGATGGAAATACTTTACCCACTCGTAATTATGATGCAAAAGAAATTCTTTGTCTGATGGGTATGGAGTATAAACGGATACATGCATGTCCGAACGATTGCATATTATATAGGAATGAGAATGAAGTTTTGATAAAGTGTCCAATATGTGGGTTATCACGATACAAGTCAAAAAAACAACGGTGAAGATAGTGGTCACATAGAAAAGAATGGTTCTATTGAAAGTAGTTTGGTACCTTCCACTTGTGCCCAGACTTAAGCATTTGTTCGCGAATCCCAAAGACGCTAAAAACCTAAGATGGCATGCAGATGAGAGAACAACTGATGGGCTGCTTCGTCATCCAGCTAATTCAAAGCAATGGAAAAATATTGATCAAGAATTCCCCCAATTTGGTGAAGAATGTAGAAATCTTAGGTTTGGCTTAGCTACTGATGGAATGAACCCATTTGGTAATTTAAGTACCAAGCACAGTTGTTGGCCCGTTATACTAATAATTTACAACTTATGTCCTGGATTGTGCATGAAAAGAAAGTACATAATGTTGATATCTGGTCCAAAGCATACTGGAAATGACATCGATGTTTAACTCAGGCCACTAGTTGAAGACTTGAAGTTGTTGTGGGTGGATGGGGTTGAAATATTTGATGCCTTTGCTTCAGAAGCTTTCATGATGCATGCCATGTTATTTTGCACCATTATTGAATTCCCAACTTACGGTAATTTGTCGGGGTATAGTGTGAAGGGTCATAAAGCATGTCCTATATGTGAAGAAAACATTTCAGCTCATCAATTAAAACACGGAAGGAAAATAGTGTATATGCGTCATTGGTGATTTTTACAATCTAATCATCCATATTGAAGGTTAAAGAAAGCATTCAATGGAGAACAAGAGAAAGACAATGCACTCTTTCCACTTACTGGAGTTGAAGTTCTTGAAAAAGTTAATAGAGTACATCATGTATTTGGGAAAACGTCGAAGAAGTCTTCTATAACGACCCCTTGGAAGAAGAAATCAATATTCATTGATCTTTCATATTGGTCAAAGTTAGATGTTAGACATTGCATAGATGTCATGCATGTAGAGAAAAATGTTTGTGATAGCTTGATTGGTACACTACTAAACATCCAGGGTAAAACAAAAGATGGAGTGAATGCGTGTTTGGATTTGGTTGACATGAAGATCCGAGAAGAGTTGGCACAAGGAGAGATTGGTAAACGTACTTATTTGCCCCCAGCATGATACACAATGTCCACACAAGAGAAGATAAGTTTTTGTCTTTGTTTAAAGAGTATCAAGAGCTTAGTGTCAATGCAGGACTTAAAGCTTGTTAGACTGGAGTCTCACGGTTGCCACGTCTTAATGCAACAATTGTTACTGGTGGCAATTCGTGGAATTTTGCCCAAAAAAGTTAGGCAAACCATAACTCGATTGTGCTTATTTTTCTCGTCAATTTGTAGTAAAGTCATCGATCCTACAAAGTTAGATGAACTTCAAAGCGAAATTATCATCATCTTGTGTCAACTAGAAATGTTTTTCCCTCCATCCTTTTTTGACATCATGGTGCATTTACTTGTTCATTTGGTCAGAGAAATAAAGTTGTGTGGACCAGTATACTTAAGATGGATGTACCCTATTGAGC